>JAFIRS010003166.1:0-152336 GCA_018342105.1 Gonioctena quinquepunctata | reverse complement strand
GGGACCTGGAATAAACTTTCCAAACTGCCCAATAAATAATCTTAATATTTTTGAGAAATCAGATTGATTACAATTATTATGTACAATATAAATATAAATAGAATGTTTATAGTTTTCCTATATCCATGGTAATACCTGAGGTAATATCATTAATTACAATTTTGTAGAATTTTTATAGAAATACGAGTAATTACTGTTATTGTGTTCAATACAAATATAAATATATTTATAGTTCTTCATTATTTATCGGGTGTAGAAAATAGCGTATGCAACTCCAATGTAATGAGATTAATACACTCGATAACCATACGAAACTCGTCTTCGGCTCGTTTCTGTTTCGTTAATGCTCGTGTATTATTAACCATCATTACATGATCGTTGCATAATATACTATTATAGATTATTGCTATAATATTTTTGTTTACTTGGATCTTTATATTATTCGCCAAAACTACATTAGAATGATTCCAGACATAAATAACTACACAAAACCCTTGATAACATTAGTATTTCCTAGTCACGCGACAGCACTTTGCCTTTATCTTCTGGGTGCTGTCGGAGGTTGAAAGCCAAGCATCACGTATTTTATTCGCCTCCGTCTCGTACATAATAATGATAATCATTTATTTAATAGTCGAATTGATGAAGAAAAAAGTATCAAGAGAAAAATTCTCCCACACTATAAAAACATTTTCTTGTAAAAGGATCTAAGTCTACTTTTGAACACAGGAATATTATTACTGTTTTTGATCAAATCTGGTAAATGATTGAACATTTTAGGGCCAAGATAGTTCGGGAGTCGGAGTTATTTTGAATCTTGCGTATGGAACATGTAACAATTCTCGGTTCCTTGTGTTCAAATTATGAATATTGGCATTCAGTAAAAACTTGTTTTTGTTCTGAAATACATATACACATATTTCATATATGAGAATACAAGGCAATGGCAGAATATGGTATGGGATAAATATTGCTCTGCATGAGAACGTGTTTGCCACCCTAGCTATACTTCGAATAATACGTTTCTGTGCAATAAAAACATTTTTAGACATTGGAGAGAGGCCCCAGAGACCCACGCCGTACTTCAGTCTAGAGCAATTGATCTATTTCCAGTACAAAACGCAGATTTACAAAGAGGTATATCAAGGAGTTCAATTTTGAAATCAGTTGTTTACAGTGAGCTTTCCAGTCCAGAGACTGATCGAAATGAACACCCAAAAAATTTATAGGATCAAGGCCGTTCTCGAAGGTGTAATCTTTAAAATCAAACTGTAGTCGAGGAATTATGTTCTGGCGATGGTGAAATTGAATAATTCGGGTTTTATTGGCATTGAAAAATAGATCATTGTTATTGAAATATTCGGATGCTAAGGCAATTGAATTGCTACATGCCTCAACCATGGAATGGGAGCCAGAAGCTGACACAATCAAAGAGAAATAGGCAGTGTGGTTTATTTATCCCAGAACAGTTTCGATTTGGTTCACGTATAATATAAATAAAATGGGACCCAAAATAGATCCTTGTGTGACACCCATATTGGTAGAAACTGACTCTGAGTCAATCTTTGATGTTCTTCCGTTGTTACAATACTGTAAGGAGACATATTGTTCCCGATTTTTTAAGAAAGAAGAGATCCAATTCAAGGAGACCCCTCTAACACCATAATTCTCGAGAGTTGACAGGAGTTTGGTGTGATTGACACAGTCGAATGCCCTGCTAAAATCGCAAAATATTGTAGAAGGACACTCGCCTGCCTCAATAGAATCAATTATTGAATTGAACAATGATACTAGAGCCGTAGTGGTAGATTTTTTTGTTCGAAATCCATGTTGATTTTTACTCAGGATGTCATTTCCATCAATAAAATTCATGAGTCTATCCAGAAAGGCGTATTCAAATATCTTAGAGAGGGAGTACGGGACAGTTACTGGCCTGTAATTGTTCATTAACTTCGGATCAATTTTTTTATGTATCGGAACAACCTTACCTTTCTTAATGATTCCAGGAAAGTGACCCTCAGAGAAGGAGAGGTTAATTAGATTTGTTTGGGGGTTGATTATTGTATGTAGGATTTTCTTCAGTAGAAACAATGGGACATCGTCAGGACCAGAGGATTTTTTGTTTTTTAATCTTGTATTCAACAAGCTTAATAATTCTAGTTCAGTATAAGGAAAAAGATATAGGGTGTGCAAAATGAAGTTATTATTAAAAAATGAACTCCCGATATACTACTGCGATCTATGTTTCTTATTATCTCACTAGGTTCGTCCAAAAAAAATCTATTGAGCTCAGTTGCGATGACTTGGGGATCTTCAATTAGTGTACCATTTTTTTCAATAACTATATTTTTTGGTTCCTTTTTCCTATTAGTTAGTTCTGAAACGACATCCCATGATGCTTTCGATTCATTATCGGCTTTGGATATTTTATTTTGATAGTATTCTTTCTTAATCTTAGTTGTTAGGGAAATGTGATCTTTCTTAGCCTTTTTATATGTGTCATTCAAAGAAGGGTCTATTTTATTTAATCGGGCCAATTCTTTGAGAGATGAGCTTGATGCAATAACAGAGTCATTGATCCATTTCTTGTTGTTATTATTGTTATTATATTTTCTTTTGGGAAAGTAAGTTTCAAAATGGAACATAAATGTCTCATAAAAGTTTTCAAAGGCCTCATCGCACTGATGAATTTCAGTAAGATATGACCAGTTCTCATTCATTAGAGCATTCTCGAAACTTTTCATATTAGATTCACTATAACTTCGTCTAACACGGCTATGATCGTTAGGTGACTCACTATCATCCTTGGAAAACATATCTAGTTCAAGTAATATACTCCTGTGGTCGGAGAACAAGTTGTCCTCGACAAAACATATGCCAGTATCATTAAAATTTGAAAAGATTTGATCAATTATTGTGCATGTATCTTTTGTGACTCTAGTAGGCCATTCAACAATTGGTTTACAGTTAAAATTCAACATAACATTACATAAATCTTTAAAATTATCATTCTTAAAAACATCGAAATTGAAATCTCCACAGATAATAAATTTAACATTGGGTTTATATAGATGATTCGCAACAGCTGTGAAATAATCCATGGAAAGTTCTGCATCTCCGCATGGAGACGATAACAGTTAAGTATAATATTCAGATAACCCTTACTTTTGAAGCTCAATGCACATATTTCAAAATGTTGCTGAATACAGAATTTACTAAGATTAATATAGTTCACATTGATACCTTTTTTGGCCCATATGGCGACTCCGCCACATGACATTTTCAATCTGGAAAAGTGGCTAACCAGGTCGTAACCATCAATTATCACATTCTTCAGAGAATCTTCATCAAAGCCATGTTCAACAATGCACAAAAAGTTCATGTCATTATAGCCGCATATGTCCGTACGTATGAAGTTTATTTTACCACCATTAAGAGTGTTCACATTAACAAGTAATAGATTAGGCCTAATTACTGTTACTTCGGAGCATCGGTTCTGTTGCGCAGGTGAAAAAAACGACTTATACAGGCTCCTGACGGCCAAATACTAGGGGTCATTGCTAATTTAAAATTTCTTTCAGAGAACGACTAGCACTGTATTCAGAAATTATAGACGTCATAAATAGCACTAAAATCGTATTTTGTGAGTTTCGCGAGCTTAAAATGGTAGATTGGGGAAAATATATCCATTGCAATAATAACATGTCTCTTAGCACTATACGTGGCAAACGCAGAAAAAATGAGCTGTCTAGCGTGACACAGGTAGGCATATGGAGGGGGACCGCAGGTAAGTCTTTTTTTAACTGTGCATTGCGAGCCGCACAGGGGCGGACTACCGGATTATCAAGGCCTTTTTGCTGGAACACAACTAATCATTCACTGCTTCACTGATATATTTTTTGCAATGCCATACTGACATGTATAAGTGACTATCAAGTTGCCAGTACGCGCTGCTAGAGATAACCGGCAATTTTTCTGACTCTCACTATGTAATTACCTGTAACGAATGGTGTTATTTCGGTAAATTTTAATACACATTCCCTTCAACACAAAATAAATTTTCGAACCAACCCTGTTGACGATCACCAGACACATTACTCGTACAAATTACAAACGAAAATGTATAGAGCTATTTCAGGGTGTCGTTCATTTTCCCCTACTCGGGGTATAGTAATTGATGTCGCTATAAACATGCTGAAAACTGACGAAAAAATTAGATCGTAAATATCTACAATGAAGCATTTTTACACTGCTTGGTGAAGATGTTTATCATAAGTCAGCGGGGCGCTACTGTCGCATGGCGTCCAACTGTTCGTGCACCGCCGGGAGGACCAACTTAAATACCGTAATAAACTCTAACACCATGCGGAGGAGAGATTTATCTCCTTCAACAGGAAGCTTAGTCCAGTGAAAAATGAAGATTTGTTCCTTACAATTTTTAATTCCAATTTGAAATTTTGTTACGTGAACAGTGATTAGCGTGAACAGTGATTAGCGTCTTCAATCTCAAAAATATCCGATGATAATTTAATAAACAGCGTTAATATTTGAAATTAATTAATAATCGAAATGAACTCTCTTTCAACACCTACTTTTGACTATAAAATTAAGTCCGATATTAGCAAATGGATGCCAAATTCAATTCTTCTGAAACATATAAATGGAATGGTTCTGATTGAAGATGAAGATAATTAAAAACTACCTTCACTTATATCTGTGGATCTCGGAGCGAAGCGACGACTCGGCCATATCAGAATCCAAGAGTCTTCGAACGCTCGCTGAACGGATTCCCTAATTTTCTCAGGTTATATTTCATGTGTAAATTTCCTCTTAATAATTTGATTTTTGTGGTATTTTTTGTCTATCATATTATAATTTAACCAATCAGAATGATGGTGATATTTTTCAATTGAATCATTGAAGATAAAATAGAAATAATCAGGTTAGGAAGAGCTTCCGTGGTCAATTCAAATTATATAGTCCATTGAATTTTGAAGTGGGGTGTCACCTATTCCTTTGACAGTTTATATAAAGAAACTCAAATAATGGACGCTTGACAACTTTTCTGTTTAAAAATACTGCTATTTCTTAAAAAAAAGGAAAGTAATCCTGAAATATCATAAACATACTCACAATAGATATGATGATATATTTTTCCACGAAGTGAAAAACAATTGGCCAGAAAAGCACGAATTATGTAGCTCCCGGACTATTTTCGTTGATACCAGCAGACTTAAAAAGTATTACAAACTTTCATTATTAAAAAAGTAAACTCAAGTTATGGATAATAGATCTTCTTTGATAATATATTGAAATTAAAAAAAAACGAAAGTGACAATATACTAACCCAATATGACACAAACATACGAATCACCGAATATGAAACACATGACTTTACTTTTGGTTTTGAATATCACGCACAAGCAGCTATATCACTGCTTCAATGATTTTGCACCTGTTAATTCACTGTAAATTATATAACATAAATGATCTATTTTTAATTATAGTTATATTACTGTATATTAGTGAAATTTATTTCTGACAAATTTGTGAATAAACCCTTTTATTTATTATTATTATTATTATCTATTTGAACTCATTCCAAAAAATATTATTTCAAACAACAGAGTATCTTCAAGTATCTGGAAAAAGTTTACAAGATTTCAGTGCTAACAAATTTAGATTAAAAAAAACGATAACACAACTATAACTCGTCTATTTTCATTGTCCCAAACAATATTTTCCTGTTACTCAATTAGTTTCTCAGGAAAATATTTTGTAACCCTCAATTCACTAGACTGACGTGACGTGATATTATATATACTAGCTGGCCCGACAGACGTTGTCCTGTCCAAATTTCTATGTTCCCTAAGATGTTTTTCCCGAAAACTCTCGTCCGCGTAGAATTTCTTTTTTTCTATGTTTTCCTTTATGTTGTTCCATCTAGACTATGCTTTTGACTCCTCCCGTTTCCTGTTGTCCCGTTATCCCGTTATCCCGTTTTCCTGTTATCCCATTTTTTCTTTATCCCGTTATCCCGTTTTCCTCTCATCCCATTATCCCGTTTTTTTGTTATCCCGTTATTCCCGTTATCCCATTTTCCTGTTATCCCGTTTTTTTTTATCCCTTATTCCCTTATCCCATCCCGTTATCCCGTTTCTTCTTATCCCGTTACCCTTTCTTCGTTATCCCGTTATTCCCGTTATCCCGTTTTCCTTTATCCCGTTTTCCCTTTTCCTTATCCGTCATCCCGTTTTCCCGTTTTTTCGTTATCTCGTTATTTCCGTTATCCCCCCTTTTCCTGTTTCCCGTTTTTTCCTTATTCCGTTATTCTGTTTCCCGTTATTCCCTTATTTTGTCATCCTGTTATCCCGTTTTCCCGTTTTTTCGTTATCCCGTTATTCCCGTTATCCCGTTATCCAATTTTCCTGTTATCCCGTTTTTTTTTTTCCCGTTATCCCGTTCCCAATTTATCGTACTACAATTATTATATTCGATTGCCATCTGCCACCCTATTGCGAATCTGTGGATAAAATAAAATAAAATAAAAATCGAGATGGAAAAATAGGGGTTGATCGTAGAAGGGTGAAAATTTAGGGTGGTATGTATTTCTGAATGCTGTATCATAAAAAAATAAAAACAAACAAATTTTATCTGAAAAATAAAAATCAAGTGATGGACCACCCTTAACATTTAGGGGGATCAAAAATAGATGTTGTCCGATTCGCAGACCTAACCGATATGCACACCAAATTTCATGAGAATCGGTCGAGCCATTTCGGAGGAGTTTAATTACAAACATATATATATATATATATATATATATATATATATATATATATATATATATATATATATACAAGCTGACCCGACAGACGTTGTCCTGTCCAAATTTCTATGTTCCCTGAAATGTTTTTCCCGAAAACTGTCGTCCGCGTCGAATTTCTTTTTTTCTATGTTTTCCTTTATGTTGTTCCATCTAGACTATGCTTTTGACTCCTTCCGCTCCCTGTTGTCCCGTTTTCCTGTTATCCCGTTTTCCTGTTATCCCGTTATCCCGTTTTCCCGTTATCCCCTTATCATGTCATCCGATTATCTCGTTTTTTTGTTATCCCATTATTCCCGTTATCCGTTTTTCCTGATATCCCGTTTTTTCTTTATCCCGTTATCCCCTTATCCTGTCATCCCGTTATCCCCTATTTTTCGTTATCCCGGTACTCCCGTTATCCCGTTTTCCTGTTATCCCGTTTTTTATTTATTCCGTTATTCCGTTTTCCCGTTATTCCCTCCTCCTGTCATCCTGTTATCCCGTTTTCCGGTTTTTCCGTTATCTCCTTATTTCCGTTATCCCGTTTTCCTGTTATCCCGTTTTTTCTTCATCCTGTTATCCCGTTCTCAATTTATCGTACTACAATTATTATATTCGATTGCCATCTTGTAACCCTATTGCGGATCTGTGGATAAAATAAAATATAAATGGCGATGGAAAAATAGGGGTTGATCGTAGGAGGGTAAAAATTCAGGATGGTATGTATTTTTGTATGCTGTATCATAAAAAAACAAAAACAACAAATTTTATCTGAAGAAAAAAAATCATAAGTGGTGGACCACCCTTAAGATTTAGGGGGATGAAAAATAGATGTTGTCCGATTCGCAGACCTAATGCACACAAAATTTCATGGGAATCGGTCGAGCCATTTCGGAGGAGTTTAATTACAAACACCGTTTCACGAAAAATTTATATATTAGATATATATATATATATATATATATATATATATATATATATCACGTCTCTTCCATAAGTAGTATATTTATAAATTTCAATCGATATTTGCATACACCTCTGACCGGTAGTACTGAAAATAACAATAAATGATCGAATCAAATTAGTCATTCAACAAATTTTTAAGAAAAGGTATATTTAAAAAATCAATAATATATTCTCTTCATGTTGAATGTTGATTCTGGTCGCATGTTGAGAGAACGAGTCCTAATTTTTGTCCCTCAACATGCATTTCGTTACAATAAATAAAACGACCATTTGTGAAAACCAGATTAAGAAAAGACACAACAGAACGATCGATTGAAGATTAATGAGAAAATCAAAGAATTCCCCAAATAATGTTAAGCAAATATTCATTTTTATTTTAAAGATGAAGGTCGGCATAGCTATCGGATTTACTTTATCTCCTGTTTCCAGTAATATTCTCAGGGAACAGTTTTAAACTAACTAAAATGACTCAAGGAAGTTGTAGACATATGTTTTCGCTATGTGAAATCAGTGAACAAATAGAGTGATTTCTTTTATAGATCACATTACAGAAGCAATAAAAGCAATGAACTAGTGTAGAAACATCAAAAATATTCATTGGAGCATACAGAATTAGACGATTATATAGTGCTTCTCAAAAGTCTCTTCCCCCCCTCTTATTTTTGGAACGATTATACATAAACAAGTGAAATTTGGAAACTGAATATTGAAGGTTGTAAACTTCCCTACTAGTGATGATAGATGATGAAATCGTCAAAGATGACGTCACAAGGCCATTGTGACCAATAATTTCAAATGGAACCCTACGGCAAGGGACACCTCTTTCAAAAGGTATCGAAAAAACCTATTTAATGATACTAATTTTGTTTGTGTTTATGGCAGTTTTAATGGTTCATTAGTAAACATTAAAATTTAAATTCCATTCAGTATGATATTAATTACAGGTTTGAGAATCAGTATCTACTTGAAGGAATTGCTCGAAGTGACCTCCATTTACTTCCTGACAGTGAAATATCCTATTTTTAAACTCTTCTCGTACTTTTGCAAATGTGTCTGCGGAAACAGCCTCACATTGTTTTAAAACGTCAATATTGTCAGGTTGAGTGGCGTTAACCTTCGATTCAAGGTACCTCCACAGAAAAAAATCCAAAGGTGTGAGGTCCGGTGATCGAGCTGGCCATTCCGTTGAACCTCGTCGTCCAATCCATCTACCACGATACTCCTGATCCAAATACCGTCTTACTGAACCGTAATAGTGTGGAGGAGCACCATCCTGTTGGAATGTTATTTCCAAATTGCCGAATTCATCTGGATTATCTTCCAAAATTTCAAGGATTAACGGTTCTATTGCGTTTTGCAACAGCTCCAGATAAACCTCACCAGTTGAATTAGTATTTGAAAAAAGAGGCCCAACAATGTGGTTTCCCAGGATACCTGCCCAAACATTCACCTTCTGGGGAAATTGGGTATGTGGTGAGGATTTGCGTCACTCCAATACCTCACATTCTGTGTATTTATATTTCCATTTAGATAGAAAGTACTTTCGTCACTAAAACAAATTGTTTTGACATAGTCTGGTTGTTGGTTAATTTTAGTTTCCATATTTTCACAAAATTCTAGTTTTCGGTCTGGGTCGTTGTCTGAGAGTTGATGAATGATTTTTAATTTGTATGGATTAAATTTGTTTTTGTTCAACACCCTGTACCCTGTACTGTACTTCGACTGACTTCACAGGTAGATGCAACGTGAGTTGTTGAAGAAGTAGGATTAACTATTACTTCTGCTAGTATATCAATTTTCTTCTCATCAGAAATTTGTGGTCTGCCAGATCGTTTCGCATCATCAATACTACCCGTTGTTTCAAACTTACGAAGAAGCTCCTTCAAATGAGTCCTCGAAACGGGGCGATCGGGAAACCTCTCATTAAAAATGCGTTCTGCTGCTTGAATTTTTTGTCCAGTTTCACCAAGAATTAGGATCGTTGCTACTTTATCACCTAAAGCACGTACCATTTCGCTTCTTGAAGCACTTAAACGTTCGGCTCACAAGAGTTTAACAAATTATTAAAATGTACAAAAATATTAAAAGTACCAAAAGCTGCTAAAACAGTTAAACGTTCAATCAACAATACACAAATTATTAAATGTACAAAAACTTGGACAATTACAAAAACGTCGAATTAGGGAGACTAACAAAAACGTCAGCTTATTTGACAACTATCCAGAGGCGGAGCTTGAATTTGGAATTTCAGTATTAACTGATTTAATTCATCACAGCTTTGCGTTTTCTAAAAGCGAGTTGCCAAAACTGCCCCAAACACGAACAAAATTAGTATCATTGAATAGGTTTTTTCGATACCATTTAAAAGAGGTGTCGCTTGCCGTAAGGTTCCATTTAAAATTATTGGTCACAATGGCCTTGTGACGTCATCTTTGACGATTTCGTCATCTATCATCACTAGTGGGAAGTTTACAACCTTTAATATTCAGTTTCCAAATTTTACTTGTTTATGTAAACTCGTTCCAAAAAATAAGAGGGGAGAGGACTTTGAGAAGCACTGTATATATATAATATATAAGAGTGATAATTTTCAATGTCTGTGAATATATAGAAAATAGTAAGGAGTTTGTGGAATTTCAGAAAAAAAATCCTGAAGATAGTTTTTCTGGAATTTAAAAATTTTCTGCAATGCCGCAAGTTCCTTACTATTTATTTTTTCAATTCCTCGGAATAAAGGTCTGATTCAGTCAATTTGTATAATTCCATTCAACGACGTTTCGACATAGTATGATTAATGTTCAGGTTAAAACACTAAAATTAGAAACATGGAGTTTGAGACATATCCTACTTAACACAATATTGAAATGTATGCACTAAAATAATGTATTGAAAACATTGAGTTAGAAATATAACATATTTTTCTATAACTTTGTGAAGCCCATATATACGTACTCAGTGCCAGTAGATATAGTACGAATATCATTTGCTTTCGTAAAATTTATTCTAAAAGTATTTTCGATCTGACATTGCGGGTAAACTTTTTGACGGAACTATCCGGGCTATGCATCAACACACAGAAAAGCTTGCCTATACAGACGACGCATTATTATGTGTGCGTGTTAGAACGACGATCGTGGCAACGTTGCGCGTCAGCTGTTATATACACCTACCGATATTCACGTGCTGGAGTTGAATTTCCGAAGTGTTTCGCCTGGCCGTGCGTACACTGTTGCCGTCTCTCCGTTTCGATCCTCACCATTTGCTCGTTCGCTTGCAAAATATATCGTATGCAGCCTGAACTTCAGTACTTCTCGAGGTTATATCTGTCAAACTAGATGGTCAATCACTTTGATTTTTTCTCACGATATCTGTGATATCCTGCTCTAGTTCCTTCCCGTTTTTCATGAATTACTTGATTTTAGTACTAACTGTAGAATTAATAATGTGCTGTTTGCCTATGCATGGTCCATATGTAACGTGTCAATTGAGTCAAATTCAATTATATATATATCTCGAGTTCGTGATGATGAAACTTGTTAGAATTGCATAGAGGTGTTGTTCACATGTTAAACAATATGTATGCCAAATTTTGATGATTTTCTAATGCAACTGTCTCGTGGGGGAACCACCTTAAGCAATTATGAAAATATCTGTAATATATATGTGTATTCACTCACAAATTATTTCATTTAAATTTCTGCGTTTGCATCGTACGAACATTGTTGAAGATGTGTGACTTCGATTTTATCGGAAATGGTTTGTTTATCTTTCACCTTTTTTTCAACCTCTTCATGAGTACACTGGTTTGTTCAGATTGAGTTATAGTATATGAGCCTGACTGTATTTTTTTGGGACAGCATGTGAAGATCAGTTTTCATTATCACTACTATAAACAAAATTAATAAAGGTTGTTATAAATCTGGCTCAAGTTTCTTATACAATTTCTATCGTTAATGATGTTGGGGTCTTCTTTCATTTAATATGTATCATTTCAAGAAATGTTCTTACTCTTGGATTCCTTCTTTTGGCCAAACTTTCAACGTTGTTAGTACTTTGTTGTGTCACAAAGTACTAATACAATTTCACAATTCAAACAAATAGATAGTGTCAGTTATGTTGTTAAAAATACCCAATAGACAACTTAATCGAATGCAAATGAGTGCAACGTTTCAACTTCGACTGTGAAGAAATATTGGAAAAAACATAAATTTCATCCGTATCAACTCACTCTATACTTCCGTCTCCGGCGTGTTAGTGAGTACACGTTGGAAGTGTCATGAACGTGGTTGTCACGTGGGAGATGGAAAGTCTGCCGTTCGTTTTAACGTCCATACACCGAAATTTGTTTGTATGTGCAGTCCGCCGTTCGTTGTAACGTGCATATACAGGAATTTGTTTATGTGAGTGAAGTCCGCCGTTCTCCCCGACGTGCATAAACCAAATTTTTCGTATGTGAGTGAAGTCCGCCGTTCGTTGTAACGTGCATGTGAAAAGTGTTGTAAAATTATAGTTGAATATAGAATTGCTTTAGACTAGACGCCTGTATTCATTAGTTATATGACCTGACTTGAATGCACCAAGAGGGAGCAAATAGCCATACAATTATTGAAGAAGAACAAGAATAACTTATTTTATATCAGTTATTCGAAGAATTTTGTAAAATAATGTAAAATAGAATCAGAAACAATCCGAACTATGTAAAAAACATTTGTTTCGGTGATAAGTGTTCTTTTTCATTATGTGGTACTGTTAACAGACGAAATGTCCAATACTAGAGTGACACTAATCCACGTATGATTAGGGAGGAGCACACTCGGTAACCACAAAAAGTGAATGTATGGGCAGGCATATTAGGTAGCCATATATAATAATAATAATAATAATAATGTTTATTCAAGTTTACAAATGCATACAATAATGGAGTTCTATCGAATAAACGGAATATATCACTGAAGCTGCTCTGATTTTTGGATTTATATCATATGAACAATTACAAACTATGAACTAATAAAAGTAAAAAAAAATTGGGATATGAATAATTATGAAACATTTTTACCTAGAGTACAATTTAAAATTGATATGTGAACATTATTATGATCATAACTACAGTGGATATAAAACAAGACAGGTAATTTATGTAAAATCATCGAATGGTTTATTATAAAAGTATGCACAATGAAATATAATATAATAATAATAATGTGTATTTGCCAAGAATACATGTATGTAGTGAAAGTTTACAGAAATATAACCTATAATAAACAAAACAAGAATCCCATAGAAACTCGGGGTTGTGCATGGGAGTCCGGTATGTATATCATATAATTATTCCTTTTATATGTATAACTAAATTAATGAATTTATTCTCTAGCATTTTTTCTATTCTATTCTAATTTCACTGCACATTGTTCATCTACAATTCAGAAAAAACATGTATATCGTGTCTGTGTAAGCTGTGAATATATTTTTTATTTTTTTTGATGAGACTGATAGAATTTATCATGATTATGTCATTTTTTAGGTTTTTTGGTATATAGTTGAACGCCCTTTGGCATAGGTAATAATGATTCCTCTGGCCAAGATTCTTTTTTGTTGCAGATGTTTTCGTATAGGATTTAGTTTTTTGTCTAGTTTGATATGTGTGGTCTAATGTTTGAAGTATGCTTTTTTTGTTTTTGTAGGTATGTATCATTATGTTGAAAAAGTGGAGTTGCCTCAAGTCAAAAATCTTTGTTTCAGTGAATAAAGTTTCAGTTGGGTAATTCCTCACTTTTTTATGAATAATTTTTAGGAAGTATTTTGTAATATTGACAGCTTTTTCAGATGTACTTCTGAAGCTCTTCCTCATACCAGGATCCCATACTGGATTCTCGGTTCGATAAGGCCTAGTACAATATTCTCATATGGTATCTAAAATATTTGATAATATTTAAATCTGTAGAGCATGCTCCTGAGAGTATTAACAACATTTCGTACGTGCCTATCCCATCTAAGGTGCTGATCAATTGTAATACCTAGGTATTTAATATCATAGGTTGCATATATTTTTATGGTCTCGTTATTATGTTTAATGGATAAATAGTCAAAATCAGGTTTTCTATTTTTATAGCATGTGTAGGTTAAATATTTCGTTTTTTCATAGTTGACAGTTAGTTTTCGTGAACTGAACCAGTTTAGAATTATTTCCATGTCACTTTCAGATTTGGATTTGAGGTTCATCCAGCTGGTGTCTCTGTAAAATATGACAGTGTCATCAGCAAAACTTATTACTTCACCAGTTGAATTGAGTGCCAATAGCTCATTGAGGTATATTATGAATAAGACTGGTCCAAGTACTGTGCCTTGGGGGACTCCACACTCAACATCTCTCTCATTGCTATAGGTTTCATTTATTCGTACCATTTGTTTTCTCCCTGATAGATAGCTTGAGAAGAGTCTGTGGGGGGTTCCCCGTATACCTATTCTCTCCAACGTGTCAAGTAGTAAGGTATGATCTACTGTGTCGAACGCCTTGGAGAGATCTAGGAAGATGCACAGGGCTGCGTTTCCTCGTCGAAGCTCGTAGCCTCCTAGTAGATGCTATGGGTCATTTGTTGATTTCCTATATCCAAATTGTGATTCAGATAATAATTTATATTTATTTAGATATATTTCTAATCTCTGCTTTATAACTTTTTCAAAAATTTTAGTTAGGGTAGTAATCAGCGAAATAGGCCTGTAGTTGACCGGTAGAGTTTTATCACCTTTTATATACAGGTTTGACCACCGCTAGTTTGAATTCATTGGGGACATAGCCATCTTGTATTATTAAGTTAATTAGATATGTTAACTGATGCGATATTTGTCTCGAGATAAGTTTTAGTGTCTCGGTTTTGATGAGGTCATAGCCGGGGGACTTGTTTATTTTCAGATTTGATATTATTGTTTCAATTTCTGTATGACTTGTTGGTTCTAGGAAAAAGGACTGGAGCGTGGGCTCAGGTCTGTAAGGTATTTCTTCTTGAGGAGTTATTTTGCTAGCCATCTCTCTACCTACATTGACATAATAATTATTTAGCGAGTTTGCGATGTCTAAGTCTTTGTCTACAGATCTACCATCAGCAAGCCGTATTTGTTTAATTTCATGTTCATTTTTTGTTGGAACAATTTCATTAATAGTTTTCCAAATACTCTTGATATTGTATTTATTTTTGTTGATTTTTTCTTTGTAATAATTATTTTTAGTATTTTTTATCAGAATGTTAAGGTGATTTTTATATTTTTTGTACTCTTCCCTATGAATGTTTGGGTCCTTTTTGAATTTATTATATAATTCATTTTTTTGATTAATGGAACGAAGTAATCCAGCAGTCAACCATGGTTTCCTACGAATGTCTCTTTTTTTTTGTTTGACTGAGGTGGTTCTATGTTTTATGATATTCCGAAGCGTTCCGATGAAGTAAGTTGCTGCTTGTTGGGTGGTTTTTATGTTGTAAAATAATGTCCAGTCGTAAGCATCTAGATCAAACTTAACTTGTTCATAATCGGTATATTTTTTGTATCTAGATGTGTCGCTTGTGTGTGTATGAAGTTTTTCAAACAGGATACTCACAGCTTCTGTATAATGGTCAGTTAGGCCGGTCTTCAATATGCATGGTAAAGAGTTATTTCTTATATTTGTGGTGGTATTTTGAGGAAGCAATGATCAATGCAGCTTACCGACTCGTGTTGCTCACGGGTTCTTTTGTTAATCAGTGAGATGAAGTTGTATTCACCTAGTGTGTTCAGATAGTCATTGACAATTCTATCATTCTCATCTAATAAATTTAAATTTATGTCACCGATAATTATGTGCTTATTTATTGATTTTTTTGTTCCAGGTACCTACCCAGATGGTCTATGAAGAGTTCGGAGCTCCACATGGGGATCTATAGATGCCAGTGATCAATATTTTATTTTGCTATATGATGTCAATTCTAGTTCTATGCATTTACAGTCATCTATTCTTATTATTCTGCTTATATAATTATATTGGCTTAAAATAAATATTATTACTCCATCATTTTTGTTTTTTGTGCCTTCACTATATAGTAAATCATATCCATTCAGTGAAAAGAATGTTGGGTCCTGTACCTGGAATGTTTCACTCAATACGATACAATCAAATTTTATTTTGCTTTCGTTGAGCATAATTGTAAATTCATCAAAGTTTTTGCAATACTTCGAATGTTTTGATGTAATATATTGAAACATATTTCACGATCTATCTCACTGTTGAAATTATTATAGTCAGTTATATTCTCAAATTCAACTGTATCAATTGGTAAATAATTGTAATCTCTAATGATTGGATCCATGGTTTACTTGCAAAATGGGAGGGATGGATTAGGTAAAATAGTTGAGGAGATATTGTATACTAATAATATATTACAGTGATAAAGTAGAGAGTGAATAACATTAGAACGTAGAATTTAGCACTTATAAGAATTTATTTGGTTCTGTCTTGTTTAAGTAGTGAACTGACTGAACGAAGTTTTCTAGGATAGTTTTCTACTTGCTTTCCTATTTTGTTTCGACATAAGTTGGTTTCGGTGTGATGACTTGCTTGTTTTCCTTGATGACTAGGGATTGCTGGGCAGGAGTGTGGTGCTCTGTATTCTGCACTTTGTCCAAGTACGTTGGAGTGGATTTGACGCTTCCACCTCTTTTTCCTGTAGTAGAGTCCTCCTCTGCTTCTGTAGCTTGTATTTCGAAAAGTTCTTCAGGCGTATAGACTAGATCGTCCAATATCAATTTGTTTCCTTTGATAAAACAGTTCTTATAGCGTTGACTCTTTAATTCACGAGTGAGATAATGTTTCAATATTTTGTACTCCTCTCTCTGGGTGGGGGTTAGATCATTTCCAATTGAGATGTTCGGCCTTTGAGTTTTTGATTTTCAGGATCGTATTTTTCTTGAGATGAGATGTTAGTTCAAGTTTTAGTGGAGCTGTTTCCGTACTTGCCCAGAGAGTAGAAGTTGTTGATATCGCGTTCTTGTAATTCAACCCCAGTAAGTGATGTGATTTGGTCACAAATAAATTCCAGTGTGATTTCTGCAGGGTACTTTTTGAAACCAAAAATAATTAAGTTATTATTTCTGCTATTTCGCTCCAGAGTTTCAATTTTTGCTTTGAGGAATTGGTTTTCCGCTTCTAATTGTCGAACCTTGCAATTTTGTTCTTCGAATTTCATTAAGAGTCTCGCTTCACATGCTTCTATACTGTTTTTCAGCTCACTTCTGTTCCTCTGGATTTCCTCCAAAATCCTTTCCAACGTTGGTTCACTCATTCTAATAATTGCGGAATAATTTAAATTTTGTGTATGGCTATCTTTAGAGAGGTGAATCTAGAGTGTATCGGCCGACAAAAAGTGTGAACTTTTTCTGTCGACAGCTGCTATATGTTAATATCGATTTCGGTAGGGTTATGTTGCTTTATCAAACTTATCTATTGTTTACTTATTATGATCGACTCACTTTTTCATGTGTTGTATCCTTGCAATATTACATACCGATGTTCACTTTCACATTCATTTTTGTCCCTTGTTGCACACTGTTTTGAGGGGTTTTACACAGAGAGAGATATTTCAATACTGCACAGATAAAGGCAAACACGTAAAAAATATAGAATCATATAATTGGTATCATATTCATAGATGATAATTTTACTGGATAGTTATACCTAAATATTCTGCTAAACGCAATCACATATTTCATTGATGGAGTAGTATAATCGAATTCATTGGACTTTGATATGTCAATAATACTCCAACAGGATGTAGCTACTCCCTATTATTTTAGACAGGCTCTTGAATATTTGAATGAAATATATTCTGATAGATGGATCGGTAGGAGGACGACAATTGAATGGCCAGCACATTCCCCAGATATAACGCCAATAGAATTTTTCCTTTGGGGATATCTAAAGTCAAAAGTATATGAAACCTTGAAAACCAACGTCTCGAAAAGTCGTATAAGAAACGAGTGTGCATATAAATATATATATATATATATATATATATATATATATATATATATATATATATATTTAACATTTTTAACAACATAACTGACACTATCTATTTGTTTGAATTGTGAAATTGTATTAGTACTTTGTGACACAACAAAGTACTAACAACGTTGAAAGTTTGGCCAAAAGAAGGAATCCAAGAGTAAGAACATTTCTTGAAATGATACATATTAAATGAAAGAAGACCCCAACATCATTAACGATAGAAATTGTATAAGAAACTTGAGCCAGATTTATAACAACCTTTATTAATTTTGTTTATAGTAGTGATAATGAAAACTGATCTTCACATGCTGTCCCAAAAAAATACAGTCAGGCTCATATACTATAACTCAATCTGAACAAACCAGTGTACTCATGAAGAGGTTGAAAAAAAGGTGAAAGATAAACAAACCATTTCCGATAAAATCGAAGTCACACATCTTCAACAATGTTCGTACGATGCAAACGCAGAAATTTAAATGAAATAATTTGTGAGTGAATACACATATATATTACAGATATTTTCATAATTGCTTAAGGTGGTTCCCCCACGAGACAGTTGCATTAGAAAATCATCAAAATTTGGCATACATATTGTTTAACATGTGAACAACACCTCTATGCAATTCTAACAAGTTTCATCATCACGAACTCGAGATATATATATAATTGAATTTGACTCAATTGACACGTTACATATGGACCATGCATAGGCAAACAGCACATTATTAATTCTACAGTTAGTACTAAAATCAAGTAATTCATGAAAAACGGGAAGGAACTAGAGCAGGATATCACAGATATCGTGAGAAAAAATCAAAGTGATTGACCATCTAGTTTGACAGATATAACCTCGAGAAGTACTGAAGTTCAGGCTGCATACGATATATTTTGCAAGCGAACGAGCAAATGGTGAGGATCGAAACGGAGAGACGGCAACAGTGTACGCACGGCCAGGCGAAACACTTCGGAAATTCAACTCCAGCACGTGAATATCGGTAGGTGTATATAACAGCTGACGCGCAACGTTGCCACGATCGTCGTTCTAACACGCACACATAATAATGCGTCGTCTGTATAGGCAAGCTTTTCTGTGTGTTGATGCATAGCCCGGATAGTTCCGTCAAAAAGTTTACCCGCAATGTCAGATCGAAAATACTTTTAGAATAAATTTTACGAAAGCAAATGATATTCGTACTATATCTACTGGCACTGAGTACGTATATATGGGCTTCACAAAGTTATAGAAAAATATGTTATATTTCTAACTCAATGTTTTCAATACATTATTTTAGTGCATACATTTCAATATTGTGTTAAGTAGGATATGTCTCAAACTCCATGTTTCTAATTTTAGTGTTTTTAACCTGAACATTAATCATACTATGTCGAAACGTCGTTGAATGGAATTATACAAATTGACTGAATCAGACCTTTATTCCGAGGAATTGAAAAAAATAAATAGTAAGGAACTTGCGGCATTGCAGACAAATTTTTAAATTCCAGAAAAAACTATCTTCAGGATTTTTTTTTTCTGAAATTCCACAAACTCCTTACTATTTTCTATATATTCACAGACATTGAAAATTATCACTCTTATATATTATATATATACAGTGCTTCTCAAAAGTCCTCTCCCCCCTCTTATTTTTGGAACGAGTTTACATAAACAAGTAAAATTTGGAAACTGAATATTAAAGGTTGTAAACTTCCCCACTAGTGATGATAGATGACGAAATCGTCAAAGATGACGTCACAAGGCCATTGTGACCAATAATTTTAAATGGAACCTTACGGCAAGCGACACCTCTTTTAAATGGTATCGAAAAAACCTATTCAATGATACTAATTTTGTTCGTGTTTGGGGCAGTTTTGGCAACTCGCTTTTAGAAAACGCAAAGCTGTGATGAATTAAATCAGTTAATACTGAAATTCCAAATTCAAGCTCCGCCTCTGGATAGTTGTCAAATAAGCTGACGTTTTTGTTAGTCTCCCTAATTCGACGTTTTTGTAATTGTCCAAGTTTTTGTACATTTAATAATTTGTGTATTGTTGATTGAACGTTTAACTGTTTTAGCAGCTTTTGGTACTTTTAATATTTTTGTACATTTTAATAATTTGTTAAACTCTTGTGAGCCGAACGTTTAAGTGCTTCAAGAAGCGAAATGGTACGTGCTTTAGGTGATAAAGTAGCAACGATCCTAATTCTTGGTGAAACTGGACAAAAAATTCAAGCAGCAGAACGCATTTTTAATGAGAGGTTTCCCGATCGCCCCGTTTCGAGGACTCATTTGAAGGAGCTTCTTCGTAAGTTTGAAACAACGGGTAGTATTGATGATGCGAAACGATCTGGCAGACCACAAATTTCTGATGAGAAGAAAATTGATATACTAGCAGAAGTAATAGTTAATCCTACTTCTTCAACAACTCACGTTGCATCTACCTGTGAAGTCAGTCGAAGTACAGTACAGGGTACAGGGTGTTGAACAAAAACAAATTTAATCCATACAAATTAAAAATCATTCATCAACTCTCAGACAACGACCCAGACCGAAAACTAGAATTTTGTGAAAATATGGAAACTAAAATTAACCAACAACCAGACTATGTCAAAACAATTTGTTTTAGTGACGAAAGTACTTTCTATCTAAATGGAAATATAAATACACAGAATGTGAGGTATTGGAGTGACGCAAATCCTCACCACATACCCAATTTCCCCAGAAGGTGAATGTTTGGGCAGGTATCCTGGGAAACCACATTGTTGGGCCTCTTTTTTCAAATACTAATTCAACTGGTGAGGTTTATCTGGAGCTGTTGCAAAACGCAATAGAACCGTTAATCCTTGAAATTTTGGAAGATAATCCAGATGAATTCGGCAATTTGGAAATAACATTCCAACAGGATGGTGCTCCTCCACACTATTACGGTTCAGTAAGACGGTATTTGGATCAGGAGTATCGTGGTAGATGGATTGGACGACGAGGTTCAACGGAATGGCCAGCTCGATCACCGGACCTCACACCTTTGGATTTTTTTCTGTGGAGGTACCTTGAATCGAAGGTTAACGCCACTCAACCTGACAATATTGACGTTTTAAAACAATGTGAGGCTGTTTCCGCAGACACATTTGCAAAAGTACGAGAAGAGTTTAAAAATAGGATATTTCACTGTCAGGAAGTAAATGGAGGTCACTTCGAGCAATTCCTTCGAGTGGATACTGATTCTCAAACCTGTAATTAATATCATACTGAATGGAATTTAAATTTTAATGTTTACTAATGAACCATTAAAACTGCCATAAACACAAACAAAATTAGTATCATTAAATAGGTTTTTTCGATACCTTTTGAAAGAGGTGTCCCTTGCCGTAGGGTTCCATTTGAAATTATTGGTCACAATGGCCTTGTGACGTCATCTTTGACGATTTCATCATCTATCATCACTAGTAGGGAAGTTTACAACCTTCAATATTCAGTTTCCAAATTTCACTTGTTTATGTATAATCGTTCCAAAAATAAGAGGGGGGGAAGAGACTTTTGAGAAGCACTATATAATCGGATGTAGCTACTCCCTATTATTTTAGACAGGCTCTTGAATATTTGAATGAAATATATTCTGATAGATGGATCGGTAGGAGGACGACAATTGAATGGCCAGCACATTCCCCAGATATAACGCCAATAGAATTTTTCCTTTGGGGATATCTAAAGTCAAAAGTATATGAAACCTTGAAAACCAACGTCTCGAAAAGTCGTATAAGAAACGAGTGTGTATATATATATATATATATATATATATATATATATATATATATATATATATATTATATATATATTATATATATATATATATATATATATATATACAGAGTGACCCATTTGAAAGCGGGCCACCTCTCTAGAACTGTTATTTAATATCCGATTCGGAAGTTTTTTCTCAGTAGATAGAGCATCAATATTTCTAGTTGAATGCCATAAATTCGAAATAAAAATAAAAATTTCACGGTTTACTTCGAATTTTATTCAAGGTCAAAATCCAAAAAACATACTAGCGATTTTGTTTAATAAAATTTGACGACGTCACTGGATTTGTGATGCTTTCAAACGGGTGTGACCAAAATTTCACGATTAAATTATTTTTTTAAACAGAAATATAGCATAAGTGAAATATTCATATCAATATCAAAAAAATTCAATTAGTTCTCATATAAATCACAATTTTGGAATTAATATGGTTTAAAATACTCCTTCAGAACATAAAACCTTTATGTGGGATATGTTATGTCTCTTAGAACACTGCAGTTTGTTGTCAAAGAATAGAAATGCACATCTTTACATCCAATAATATAATTACCAATATTAATAACATACCAAAGAATGTATTGACATGACAGTGCCTACACATCAAATTTCGGACTGTTCAACCAAATCTCCATTTAATTCGATACATTTATCGTATCGTTTTCTAATGTTAATCATAACATTCGATAATTGGTTTGGGGTGATATCTCTGCAAGCCTGTCCTATTCTTTTAAGCAGTTCCTCTTTGCTCGTTGGGCGAGTTTTGTAAACTTTTCCTTTAACGAAGCCCCATAAAAAAAATCCAATGGAGTCAAGTCCGGGGATCTGGGGGAAAACTGGATCAATGCACTATTTCGCCCTATCCCCCGATTAGGAACATTTTCTTCCAACCAATCTCTTACAATCCTGCTGTTGTGGATGGAACAGCCATCTAATTGAAATAGAAGATGAGCCTCTTCTGGCAGTGGAAGTTCATCCATAGCGTTGAAAAATTCGTTTTTCAAAAAATTCAAAAAATTTTGACCCTACAAATTGCTTTAAAAAAAAATGGGCCAATTATTTTTGTATGTGATATTCCACACCAAATATTCATTTTTTGTGAGTACTGTCTTCCGCAATTTATTATCCAATGTGGATTTTTTTCCGTCCAGTATTGTATTTTGAAAATTAACTGTCCCATTGGTTGTGAATGTTGCCTCGTCACTGAATACATTTTTTTTCAGAAAATTCCTGTTATTTAGATATTCTCCTTGAGCCCATAAACTTAACTCCATCCTCTTTTCATCATCGCCTTCTTCTAAGGTGTGAAGAAACTTTGGTTTGAAGGGCTTCATCTTATTATATTTCCTAAGATTTCTCCTTATTGTTTCACGCGGTAAGTTGATGTCCAAACTTGCAATTCTCACAATTGTTTTCGGATTATTATTAAAATAATTTCGAATTCGTTCAGAATTATTTCGTCTCTGTCTTTGTAAAATATTACTATTCTTCAGAATATGTTCACAAACAGCTCCATACTGATTGAAAATTTGGTTTATTCGGCCAACTGTAGCTCTGCTAATATTTCGACGCTCCGGATGCATGTTATTGAAAATTCTACATACTTCCCTTTCGGATCTGTCATTGTTACCACTAAGTTTTACTATTTAAATTTTCTCTTGCAAAGTCAATTTATCAGCCATACTTCTTTATTAGTGAAGGTTCTTCAGGAGTTATAAACTTCACTATTAACACTGACAAATTTGTGTCTTTTCGTCTATTGTTCTGATGACTTGTCATCTCTATAGCAACTGAAGGTACAAAGCCTCCTTGAAAAATAATATTTTTGAAATGTGGTATCCCAAGCATGTTTGAATGAAACCAAGGTTGATGTTTGGAATAACTGTCAACCACCAAAGAGGAACTGCGTGAAAGAATAAGACAGACTTGCACAAATATTACCCCAAACCAATTATCGAATGTTGATCGAATCTTATGGGTAGTTAGCATTAGAAAATGGTAGAATAAATGTATCGAATTAAATCGGGATTTGGTTGAAAAGTTCGAAGATTAATGTGTAGGCACTCTCATTTCAATCCATTCTTTTGTTGTAGTTCATTTATATTATCAATATTGGTTATTATTGATCGTTGAATATTGATTACTAGTTGGTGTAAAGATGTACATTCAATTCCTTTGGCAAAAAACTGCAGTGTTCTGATGGACATAACTATCACCTATATTATGGAGTTACGTTTGGAAGAAACATAATTTGACGCCATTTCGAATAACTACTGTTTACAAACTCGACTGCTAACGACCTGAAAGAGCCATATTTCTGTTAAAAAAAATTATTTCATCGTGAAATTTTGGTCACATCCATTTGAAAGCATCACAAATCAAGTGGTGTCGTCAAATTTTATTAAAAAAAATCGCTAGTATTTTTTTTGGATTTTTTACCTTGAAAAAAATTCGAAGTAGGGCGTGAAATTTTTATTTTTATTTCGAATTTATGGCATTCAACTAGAATTATTGATGTTCTATCTACTAAAAAAAATAATTTCTGAATATTGAAAATTTTCCTCTGCAGATGGATAATAAATGTATTCGATGGAAATTTTTCTTGTTTGAGCAGCATGCAATATTTTGTAATGAATGCGGAGGAAGTCACTAGTCAATAGCACTACCATTTGAAACTTGTGTTGCCGAGGTGAAACTACAGAATACTGAATTTTAGAAGTCTCACCAGTACTATGAAAATAAACAATGAACGTTTCCTGTCAAAAAATCAATCCTGTTCTCTTCCCGGACTTCTTCTAAGAGTTTCATCCGGCTGAATCGGACCACAGAAAACATACTCCAAATACTGGCAATTAGGAAATTCAATGCGGCTCTCTGAACCGAAAACAAGTTGGGAATCGTTTGTTCTAGACCTTTTGTTTTTATTAGAGTACTCTTCCGAAATATGAAAGGGATAATGCCATTGTTTTCAGTCGTAAATTTGCTGGAATGGCAAAGAAAGTCGTGATCTTCCATGCTATTCTATTCTTATAATGTAAACCAATGATATATTGTACTATTCTTGAAAATATTATGTCGGGGAGGGAAATGATTCATGGATGTTTTTGTGCCGGGTATACAGGGTGAGTCAGAAGTACTTTGACAAACTTCAGGAGGTGATTCCTCACAATATTCTAATATGAATTGTCCAAATAAATATATATCCGGAAACGCTTCGTTTCCAAGATACAGGTTGTTGAAGTTTTATTTTTATTTTTTCGAATAACTTTCGAAATACTGATCTCAGTTAAACGAAAATTGGTATTGGGGGTTTTTTTTGAGGTGTTGAATTCGAACCTGATGTTATTATTGCTCTTACTCGTAAGGGGCGCCACCTACACGTCTTTCTCTTTTTTGAAGATTCATAACTTTTTTGAGCGTACTTCTTGCACATTTTTCATTGAAAAAATCAATTTTTCCATTATATCTACGTGAGAAAGCTACTCGTGATACAATTCGCTACAAGCAACCGTTTTCTAGATATTTGGACTTGAAAATTTCAAGTCGATTATTCGATAATCGATGCGTGTTGAAGTTATTACCATTATTTTGCATTTTTCACAAGAATGCTTAGGAAATGAATTTGACGTTTAAGTAAGTAGTTTTGGTTTTTTGTAGGGGGCGCCACCTATTCTATTTAATTTTACTCGTTTGAAATAGTCATTTTTGTATCAAGGGTGCAAAATCTGTATTTGTTTAAATAACATTTGCAAGAAATATCAACATTTTATTTCAAGAAATGTTTAATATGTGGAATGGAATAAAATGAAGGAAACCAAATTGAATCACAATAAATTGTTCAAAGTGTCCACCTTCAGCGAAGATACAGGCATTCAGTCTTCTAGTCATTAAATCTCGTACCCGCTCAAAAATTATTGGTGTGTTTCTTATTGTTTCACAGGCGTCTACTATTCGGTTTCTTAGATCTTCCTCGTTCGTTACTGGAGTTTTGAAAATCAGTGACTTCAAATGTCCCCAAAAATATAAATCTACCGGGTTTCAATCTGGGGACCTTGGTGCCCACGCCTGGTTAGGTTCTTCTACACTCCTACCGATCCATCGATTTGGATAGGTGAGGAATTCCCTGGCTACAAGGCTAAAATGGGCCGGAGCCCCATCATGCATAAACCACATGCAAATACGAATTTCTGATGGTACATTCTGAAGTACTCCCGGCAATTCATTTTCTGAAAAGTCTCTGTAAGTTGCGCCATTCAGTCGGAACGGAAGAAAGAAAGGACATATCAACTAATCATCAATTATTGCCGCCCATACATTTACAGAAAATTGATACTGATAATGTCTGTGTGCGGATTTTCCAGAGCACAAACATGTTTGTTATGAAAGTTTGTGATAGCATTTCGGGAGAAGTTTGCCTCGTTCGTGAAGAGTACCCTTTGAATATGGTATGGATAAAATTTAGTTGATCGTGGATAATTCTCCAAACTGTGAACTGGGTAGAATTGAGAGCTTCAGAAATTATTCTTGTACTCGTTTCTGGATTCTCCTCGGGAGCGTTCAAAATAGCTTCTTCCAATTCTGGGGTTCGGACTGCTCGTGGTCTTCCAAACGACGGTGGAGACTGGTAAATGTGTGAGCTGAAGGCAGTACTCGATTAGGAAATCGCTCCTGGTAAATACGTCTTGCTTCGCGCGCATTGCCATCCACAAGGCCATAACCAAAATGCATATCGGCTAAATGAGCAATATTGTTTAAATAATCCCTTTTTTTAATTAGTGTTTTACAACTTACAGAAACTTCAACAAAACAACAAAACGTTTAACTGTCACATAATATGTAATTACCAAAACTACTTACTTAAACGTCGAATTCATTTCCTAAGCATCCTTGTGAAAAATGCAAAATATTGGTAATAACTTCAACACGCATCGATTATCAAATAATCGACTTTAAATTTTCAAGTCCAAATATCTAGAAAACAGTTGTTTATAGCGACTTGTAACAAGGGTAGCTTTTTTACATAGATATGATGGAGGAATTGATTTTTCTGATGAAAATGTGCTGAAAGTACGCTCAAAAAAGTTATGAATTTTCAAAAAAGCAAAAGACGTGGCGCCCCCTGAGAGTGAGAGCAATAATAGTATCAGGTTCGAATTCAACACCTCAAAAAACCTCTCATTTCCAATTTTCGTTCAATTAAGGTCAGTATTTCGAAAGTTATTTATAGAAAACGGAAATAAAAATAAAACTTCAACACCCTGTATCTTGGAAACGAAGCGTTTCCGGATATATATTTATTTGGACAATTCATATTAGAATATTGTGAGGAATCACCGCCTGAAGTTTGTCAAAGTACTTCCGACTCACCCTGTATAGTTAGTTGCTTTTCGGAGGAAATGATCTATTATATATTATAATTATTAGAATAAAAATATTATCAACGAACGACTGATTCAACAAACGAACAAGTCGAAAGGTTCTCTAACATAATAACTCACATACTACAACCATACTAGTTGTATCTGAACTGAAATGGATACATATTATGCATGATTACAATGGAAATATATACTAAAACATGAGACCGGAAATGGAAGAAGGAAGTTGAAAAAAAATATACGTTACGCTCTTCGGGTGACAAACTGAAAGGACTAAATAAGAACAATTATTTTAACTTTGGAATGTTTACTCCATAAATTTGTCTCACGATCTACAAGTTTCTTTTTTCAGTAATCCGATTTCAAATAGGGTAACTCCAGGAGAGTTGGCCATATACCATAGAATTCTTACTGGATGACCCAGCTATTGCTCAGTTCGTTACATGTTGTGTGGTGTATGGGTACGACACAAATTCTGGCGATTTTTTTAAGGAAGTGAAATCCAACTTAGTTTTGACTTTCACCGAAATTCTATGAATGGTTCATGTTTATATTACAGAGATATTATTTTGTTAAAACAATGTTATGTAGTAAGTTTTTGGACATTTCACGTGACGAGTTTCCTTTTAACCTCAAACTTTTACAAGTACTGTATTCTTTAGATGTAGCAGTCTCTCCTGGAAGATCAGGAGAGATGTCCACGCCTGGTCGAAATATGGTGGCCATAAAGCAATTATATGTTTCACTTGGGTTTTGATGTACCTATTCATTTTTTTTTTCATTTCCATGTCGGTTTATACAGCCACTCAACTGTTAAATATTGTTAGAATGTGGATTGTAAACACTTCTTTTTTGGAATCAAGTTCTCATTGAAATACTCAAAGGAATTGATTTTCTTTTCATACATTCATATCCTAATTCTTACAAAATTGTTATATTGTTACTATGACAACTTCTTTTTATACACTACCTAACGTACCGCCCACCTTGAAAGAACTAAATAACTTTCAAAATAAAATAATATAGTCTTTGAAAAACAAATAGGTATTTGAAAAGGTCATTCACTTGCTATTGGCAGAACCCAAAGCATTGTAACTGTTCGCTGAACTTCATAGCCATTAGATAGTCTAATTGTTGCCACATGAACAATACTGTCGGTGCCAGGGTGGATACCAATTACTCGTCCCATCTTCCACTTCAATGGTGTTTGATTTTCTTCTTTCAGTAGTACCTAACTGACAATTTTCAGTATAGTTGCAACATTTGATCTCCATTTCATCCATTCTTGTAATTCGGAAATATACTCCAGATGCCATCTATTCCAGAAGTGCTGCAAGGCTTGCTGCATCTTTTGATATTTATTCAGTCGAGATTGATTAGGAATAGCTGTCATTGTTGTCCCGATCAAAAAATTGGCTGGTGTCAAGGGTTCAAAATTGGCTGGGTCTGACGATAGTGGCGTCAAGGGTCTTGAATTAGTTATGCATTCAATCTGAGTTAGTACTGTAAGAAGGTCTTCATAAGTCATTTGCAAATCACCGACAACTCGTTTCAAATGATATTTTATTCTTTTCACACCCGCTTCCCATGAACCACCAAAATTGGGTGACCTAGTTGGTATAAAATGCCATGAAATATTATCTTTCGGATGAGTATTCGTTATTGCATCGAAAAAAGACTGAACAAAAGTAATAAAATTCCTTCAAGTGTGTATTTGTTCCAATGAAACTAGAGTCATTATCTGAAAAGAGCTGACTAGGTTTACCTCTTCTAACTATAAAACGTTTGAGTGTTGCCAAGAATGATTCTGATGATAAATCGGTTACGACATCTATATGCATTGCTTTAGTGCACATACATATAAATATACATATATAATATTTTATCATCCTTGCTCCTCTTAATTTCCGATCCTCAATCAAAATGATACCAGCGTAGTCATTACCTACACTAGAAAATGGAATATTTTGTGTAACACGAATTTTTGCTCACACACAACTACGAAATATTTTTCTCGAAGTACTTCGACCACATAGTGGCCAATATCTTTCGCTTATAGAAAACAATACTTGTTGGGAACCACAATGTAAAAGCCTTTCATGCCCATCTGATAATATGAGACTAGTTAATTTATGTTTCGGAGATAAAATTATTAGGTGCTTTTTAGCAAAATTATATACGGAGTTGTGTAGTCTGCCTCCCACTCTTATAATAGACTCATCGTCAAGAAATGTGTTCAGATGTAAAAGTTGACTTCTTTTATCAATAGGTTGATCCTGACATAGTTTATCATATTCCATTGGAAAACATTGTCAATGTTCCATTCTGACGTTCGTTTTTTCACTTTTTCGTGTTGGAAATATATCGTATACAATGAGCTATGACTCTTTGCAAATTTTTCATTGGAGTGAAAGAATAAAAAATATTGAAATTCAAATTATTGATTGAAATGGCTGATAAGAGTAGTTTTTCCGGTAAATTTTCCAAATTATATACTTTAATTGATGAGGAATTTCATTGAGACTCGTCATCCAAAAACCATGAAGGCCCCTGCCACCATAGTTTTGATTCTGGAATAGCCTCTGCTTACATACCTCGAGAAATTATATCGGCAGGATTATCTGCAGATCTTACATGATGCCAATCACTTGGATCAGTTATTATTTGAATTTCACCAATCCTATTTGCTATAAAAGTTTTCCAATTCCAAGCAGGTGCCTTCATCCAACCCAATGTTATCGTGAAATCACACCAAAAAAATTTTCTTCAAATATTCAAATTTAGAGTGTCGCAAACCGTTTTAACAAGACGTGCAAGTAAGGTTGCGCCACAAAGTTCTAACTGCGGTAAAGATACTTGTTTTAATGGTGCAACTATAGATTTAGCGCATAGTAATATAGATGTTCTATTTTGGGATCATATATAAATGCATGCACCATAGAAAAATTCTGAGGCATCGCATAAACCATGATGCTCGATGTGGAAATAATTCTGTCTTGCTCTTACTCTCGTTACTCTACGTATAACATTTATTTCTGATTGTCTACCGCAGAGAGAAGCGAGCGCTTGGGCTATATGGATATTGGTAAATTCCAGTGAATAAATTATTCGTAATTTCCGTTGAAAATTCAAATAGAGCATGACTTTGGAAATAAATATCCATCATTGTGATTCGGGAAATATTCTAGTCGAATATCATTCGTGCCAGAGAATTTTATCGCAATATTTGAAAAAAAAAATCTCGAACATTCTGCCTCGGTCAATTTGTGGCCTTATTTTATCAAAGACTCAACCATTGAAGTTTTGCTTTCGAAGTTTATTCCAATAATTAGATCGCAAATCGCACTCAGAAAAATACTTTCTGGAGAATTGAAAAATCCCTAGCATTTATGGTTTCACCCTCGACAATCGATAACGTCAGAAAAATAGCCTCACAATTTGTAGAGCAATTGAATTCAATACACAGAATCGATAAATCGAAAATTCGGGTTTGCAGATGATCCTAAGCTGAAACACAAACATAACATTGAGAAAGTCTTCCTAGATACATGCAATGCTATAAACAAGCCTGAGGTGGATGCATATTTCAACCAAGAGAGAAAGGAAAAAGACAATAGCAGTTATAGTCTGCTGCAATGCTGAAGGTACACTCATTCTCACCACGTGCTTCAATCAGGAAGGGTGATAACCAAAGAGCCGACTTCTAGAATTGAATACCTCCTGGATCATAACTCTTCATGTCTGATATTTTCAGTTATATTTTCAGAATGGTTGAAAATACACTTTTTCCCAAGGAACACTCAGATTAACATGACCTTATCTCAATATTAGTGCCGAATCACACTTCTTACTCCAACCCTCAGATCATTCGCTGTTTAAATCATTGAAAACTTATGTCTATGAACAGTGCCAACTTTAGCCAAAACAAAACCCTAGTCGTCGTATTGAAAGACTTTCTTCCGAAACATTGCTCAACAAGGTTTGAAGAAAGGCAGCTTCAGCAGAAAATGCGTTGTAGTGCCAGACTACGCCATTAGTTAAGAATCCGCTTCATCACCTGCTCCAATTGAACGTGAAGTTACACCTGCAGTTGAATATATTGATAACGATATATGCCAGAATGTTCTGAGGAGCCAAGCAGATTTTCAAATGACAGCTCGGAAAAGCAAGACCTCACTCAGCACTACTTCTGAAATTCCAAGGATAATACAGATAGCAAATAAGATTTACTGCATCTTGTATTTTGAAGAAATATCTCCTATACCACGAAAACTAAAAAAAAAATATATGAAAAAGATTGTTATTGGAGAAAAAGAGCATGTGGAGTCTGCACAGTTGGAAATAGTTAGTTATAGCGATGAATAATTTTATAAGGGATGCCAATTCCAATATCAGCTAGAGCGTGGGGAATTTCACTTACTTTTCATAAGGATATTCAAATAACAGATATCAAGCATGTTCACATAACAGAACACTTCTTGGTCAATGACTTTTTTCTTATAATTTTTTATTTTTCAGTCTTTATTGCTACACAGGCCTGTTTTTTAGTATTTTAAAACTATGATTTCATTTTTAATTCTTACGTTCATATTGCTACAGGAGACTAAACATGGCTACGAGAGAAAAACACTTTGATTGATTCATCCACATGTGATGGAAGTTTTTACATAATTTTGGTGAATTTGCTGAGACCAGCCAGCGCATTCACCACATCTTTGTAATGTAACTAATTTTCAACAGGATTCTTTTCAGTTTGTCGTACGGATCCATCTTGTAGAGTTTTTGCGATTAATTTTTGAAATATGAATTTGTAACTGTTCGAATAATTCTAATTTTAGTTACTGTTGAAACATCAAAAATTAGTCAAGAAATAGAATGCGATATAATTCTTATTTTTGTATAATCTGTAAAGTATACTCAACTGAATCCCTGAGGAAAATTATGATTTTATCTGATATTAATATTGTTTTATCCCTTATTAGGCGCGCTTACTCGTATCTGCTACTAATCTTGAAGTATAGCTGTCTCTGTCTGACTCACACAGCGTATCGACAATTCAGCGGCATGAATCTTCATTTCATATATATCTCATAAAATATCTTATAGTTTAAGGTAAGTAGCATATTAGCGGATATCAGTCAGCGCGCATAATGAAGAATAATTTTTTAAATATTTCTGCTCAAGAATTAAATTAAGTATATTTTAATTATTATGAAACAATATTTTCATATTGCTTGTATTTTTTGACTAATTTTTTATGCCTCGAAAAAACATTTCAACTGATTTTCCATAGTTGAACAGTATCCTATTCCATTAACAGCGTTTCTATTGATTATTTTTCTCATTATCAAATAGACCAATAAGGCCCTACCATTTTTGGATACATTTTGTTCAGATAAGTGATTGAATCCTGAGAACCGTTTAACCCCGATAAAATTTTGTCCACTAGAGTGGCTTTCGTTTTGTCGTTTATCACTAATTATTGCAATTCTTGGCAACAGTTTATGAAAAAAAATATTAATTTCTCAATCGGCCTAATAACCTTATATTGATTTTTATTAGTAAAAACTCCATTTTCGTTAGAATTTGTATATCAATATTTTGACATAAAGTGATAAAAATACGTCAGGATTCGATTGCTTACATGCAAACTTTGCTATAAAATAGAGGCTTCTTGAATGCATTGTTGGAGTAACCAAGGTGAAAGAAACACAAACATTATCATTAAAGCGTCATTTGATTCTAAAACATCTTTTGTATTGATTTAACGCTTAAGTGAAAATTAATTCATGTTTGAGTAATATTTCGTACCTATTATAATATCGATTTGGCAATTCATAAATGTGTACCAATTAACGCAGTAAAAACTTCAATATGTCTAAATTCTTCGGACTTTCGTAAGACAAAAGGCTACTATTTGAAAAAAGATAGAAGTTGATGAATTTGGCTATAATATTGAAAGACTTGGGGTTTAATATGCGGAAGAAAGACCGAACAGAATATAGTGGTGTTGGTGAAGACAATGTGGAATATTGTCGCAGAAAACTGCAAAAAATTTATTTCGTTCAATATAATGTAAATTTTATTACATATATAGATATAACTTTTAAAACTGCCGGAGATGCAAGGAAGCGCAGATTTCTTCAACAAAACCCAATCAAAAGGAAGGAAAGCTCTTCTGCGTTAAGTGTTGCAGAACATCTGAAAATGGTTGAGTTGTGGGACAAGAACACGCCCGAGGGATTGCAAGAAAACTGTACCATTTAATAGACGTTGAATTGAAGTGGTGGAGAAGAGACTTTCTGCCTGATAAGTGACTTCAAAAGAGAAGTCGACCATGAAGGAAATCCTACAGATAAAATGTTAAAAATCTTTTTTGTCTAGAACTATATTTTTGTTGTTGTTGGAGGTATGATAGAAAACAACCCCATATGCACTGAAACTGCACAGGGAGGCGATAAAAAGCTCATGAACAGCAAATGGTTGGTTCGGAATACTAGAGAAACAGAAATGTATCCTGTAAGATTATTTAAAAGCTTCTCAGCAAAATAAGCGATAATATTGGATCAGACAGATTATTCTTAACCCCGAATCCTTTTTGGAAAAAACCCGAATCCACTGGTTGGTACAGGAATTGCCCAATAGGCAAAACTCTGATTTCAAAATGGGAATTTGGGATTCGTGGTTTGCAAAAAAAAAATTGTTAGAAAATGTAAAATTTCATTAGCAATAAAATTCTCTGTTGTCGGCTTTGATCTGAGTTATTCAGGAAATAATCTAGCCGTATACCCTTCGACTTATAAATTGAAATGGATTGAACTATCTAAATATTTTTTGCATGTGGTTTTTGGCAAAAAGTTTCATGCACAACGCTTTGCGGTCTCGGGTTTTAATTATTGTACATTCAATTATTCCCCAAGCAAAATCATGTACTATATATGTTGGATAAGTTAATCGATTAAATATATAGGTTCAAAGATTACGAAACATTGATAGATACTCAACTGCCATTCAAAACTTACCCAAACCACATTATGATAATATTCACTCTCACTTCATGAATCATGGAAATTTTAAATCACAAAAGAACCGCGAATGGAAAACAAAGTAGCCTACTGTATAAACAATATTTGGAATTAATAATCAGTTTGTAATTATAAAAAATATATTTGTAATAATCCCTTCAAAGCATCCTCGAAGTCAATTTCATTTTCAATATGACATGAAGAAATTATTTTAACTTTGTAGAAAAAGAAACACGCATATCCAAAAACCTATATCGACTATTCATTCTCTGCGATCTGATGCGCTATGAAGAATTCATCGCCAGCGGGATGCCAGCTATCCGTCATTTCTGAAAATGAATTGTTCTGCCTTCCAAATATGACTGCATATACCGAGAGTGGTATTGTTACAAGTGCTGCATTATACATATTTATACATTTCTGTGGCTACATACGAATGAACTTGACAGCATCATATTTATGTGGGCAAAGAGTGTAAATAACATTCATTGTGTACGTGATGAAAACCATCTCGTAAATCATGATATTGCGAATCAAATCAAAGAGACACGATACCCAGGAATGTGTTCTGCAAGGGATGATAGAATTATTCACGGATATGATGTGTATATACAGAATCTTCAAAGAGTCTGGAAAAGAGTTTCTTTTATGTGGAAATACAACAGAACACAATATTCTCCACGAATGTCTATATTAAAGGAATTTCATTCTTTAGTCAGTACTATATGAGACGGAAATTTGACTGTGGGTTGATTTTGAATTGTGAAAAATGCAAGAAAGGAAATTTGCGGTTTGTTTCAAATATGACTGGCAATCATGCCAGAATACATGAATTTGCCAATATTGAACGAATGTGATTTCAGGGTACTGGTAACATACATGATTTTTTCTTACCTTCATGGCCGAAATTGTTTCAAGTTACTTTTCATATTTTTTCATGCTCTTTAGCGACGTAATTATTGAATGGAGTAGTAAATGAGAATTATATTTCAAACAAAAACATAATGAAGAAAAAACGAAAAGATATGGTTCCATTATAGAACCACTAAAATGCTTGAAAACAGTTGGATTCATCAGTTGAAGAAATGCCAACTTGGCACATACTGCTATGATAACTATTAAAATGTGATTCGGACTGGATCCTACAACGTGTGCAACAAACCTATTCATGAATGGATACATTTGCAACTTTATTTATTTTCTGGAGAATTTTCCAATTTATATTTGTTCAAAAAATACTATAAGAGCGGAGAGGGGGTGCAAAGCTTTAGATATACAGGATTATCAGAACAACCGAAAGTGCATGCTAGGGAACATTTGAGCAGTAGGATAAAAGCTGAACAGGAGGTGCAAAACGGCAGTTTCTAAAGTTAAAATAGTGTTAGACACAAAAGCGGGTCTCAAATACAAGCTTACGGGCAGCCAAACTACGAGACAGGTGAGCAGTTCGCAAAGTCCCGGTGAATGATGTTTCAGTTTATTTTCGGCACTATAGTAAAAGCTTTTTATAGCCGGAACAATGAACACCTGCCAAATCTCACGTTATTCGGACAACTGGAAGTATGTTCAAATTCACTTACAAGATTTGAACTAAACACATACTTATGTGAAATTGAATGAATGCTTGTGAAAACTTTCATTTCGATGGCCAGATTTTCTACAGCCAGCTCTCAAACCTGAGGAATGGTTCGTTTTGGGAAGAATTATCGCCCAAACAAATCATTTTTCAATTAAAAAAAGAAGATACCCGAGCTGGGGTTTGACCCACGCTCACCTACGCTACCTTTCGTGAACCACTTGGAAGTTAATTTGTTTTGAAACTATTACCAATCTGTTGCTACATTGGTATGGTTGCTTTTTCCGAAAAAGGGTCATAACAAACTTATGCACTAGTTTTGCCCAGGCAGTCAATGATTTTTCTTATGTTTGCGGTGAGTACTAACATTTTAAAACTATTTCATTCTGTTACTCGATTGGACAGGTTTTCTGCGGTCCTCTCTTGGACTACTAGTGGTAGTAGTGATGTATTTTTTCTTTATAGAATTCACTTCTACAAATGCTAAAACCTCGATTTTCGCCACTTCATGAATGAAGTTTCTTGGTTGGGAGTTTTTTGACCGGGTTGTTTCTCCACAACGGGAAAATATTGAAAACATGGATGATTTCTGTTGGGATACCTCTCAGCAAACAAAGTTACTGTGTTCCGAAATTTTCTTGCATTCGCTATAAATGAATAGTATGTCCACCTTCTCATCTCTTGTAGGTATACATGTTTATTGAAAAATGTAATGACCTGAAGCACACTAGGTATACGAACTCATCAGGTTATTGTTGAATACTAATTTCTTACCTGTCAAAGTAATTTTTGTTCCCATGGCACTCCTTTGATTTTTAAAGTTTTTACCAAACAATGAGATTTCTGTGATGAAAAATTGAGTAAGCACTATTCGTTTCCGAAATTAAGTAGATATACTTGGAGATGTTTGCGGAATCAAAAAATGTTTAATTATACACAGCGTTTCCTCAAGGATTTCAAAGTTTGTTTCAGTTTCGAGTGAAGGTGCCTTCGAAATGTTTGACTCATTTCAAGATTGATTCGTTTGCAAAATAAACATTCTTTTCGTTTTTATTGTAAAATTGATGTTATGAATCTTGTTTCGTTCAATTTTGTATGCACAGCATACTGGATGAGCGATATACCCCAATTTTTCGACAAATAGTTATTGTATCAGGATTGCTAGTCATCCAATTTCCGATTCGAAACCATCAATGGATTCGTTGTGAAATTTAGAATCCAGGGAATGTGTGTTCAAAAGATATTTTCATTTGAAAAAAATTAACTTTTTTCACAATTAGTGGCTTTTGAAATATCAAACCGCCATAGGTACTCAACTAGGCGAAAAGAACTGTTATTTTTCACTCTCCATTGATATCCATCGGATTGTTTGGAGTGGCTCCAACGCAGAAATAAAAATGCTTCTAAGAAATCAAATGAATTGATTTTTCATCTCCAAATTATGTGGTCGTACCACAGAACTCATAGAACTAGAAGGCTAAAAAAAGTGGAAGTAATTGATATGATTCATAACCACATGTATAGATGGGACACACGTAATCATGCGCATATCTTCAACAACATTGCCAGTTCATATACTTGTACGATAATTTAATATACCTTAATGGCATTGTGATGTAATGTATTTACATTATATTCCCATTAAAAGATCCGAAACTACTCGACTATCGATTACTCAGGATCCTTAAGTTCTTTTGTCATATGTATTCAGAAGATAATATACAAGTCAAGTGGAGCACGTAACAACTGATGGAATCGTAATAAGAATTATGATTTCCTACAAACTCATTTGGCAACGCTGTTTACATCAACACCTGTTATTCAGTCTGACGACATTTTTATTCAGAGCCGGTCTTGCGTCTGTTGTTAATTTGTGTTCTTGATAGGATATTTAATCTACTGAATTCTAGAAAAACATTGGGCAAGTTCTACAAGGTTCTGATAAAGGAAGGCAACAAAGATTTCTGGAATCCTTTTTTTGAAAATGCCTTAGGATACTTGAGAAGCCTCAAACTACTGATGGTGGACTTCTCCATCACAATAAATTCAATTATTGGAATGTGTGAAGAGTTCATTGACAAACATTAACATGTTGAAATACATGTTAACATTCTAAGTACTAATGTATTTTAAATAATAATGATTAACTTTCCAGGGAAAGAAATGGTTGGAATAAAATCCCAACAGCATTTCAGTTTTATTACACCGAGGCTGATGTTGCAACACGATATATAAAATGTTTATGGAAATTGTTTTAATTAGGACGATACTTCCATTTTAACAAATTCCCAGAAAAAAATCCTACCTGAAATAACACTGCATGAAATGCCTTTAATTAAAAAATATAATTTAGATATTAATGATAGGATTATTGACAATGAAGAATTCCAAGGAAGATTCAATTCCTTCCTACATTATCCAACTTGACAGAAAATGTTGATACATTGCAGGTTTTGTAGTAAGAGCATAAAAAAGTAAAAGTAAAGTGTTCCTTTCCGTACTGGAAGAAGAAAGAAAAGCAAGTGCAGATCTTGATTACTTCAAATTATTACATATAAAATACAGAACTTCCTCTTTTTCTGGATTAATCAAGACTTTTGCAGATGTTGTGAAGTGTTGTATGTTTACAGAGAGAAAAATCAAGCAAATAACGGAAGAAAAAAAATATGGATGTTTTTAAAGAACTATTATGGGAACTTTTTTCGAAGATAAAAATATTATTTTCTAAATTAGATAAGCATATACGAGATGTAGCACAGAATGAAAGTGATAAAATGCATTATACAAATTTGCGGTAAAATACGTTACCATAGTGTTTGTTGCTTGGTTGCAAGCAGAAAATGTGAGGAAAGAACTGAATAGGAGGAAGATATCAAAAATAATACTTTTTTTCACATCAATATTATACCAATAAATTATGTTAAATCTTTTCTTTATTTATAGCGTGCATCAAAAAGTACTAGTAACTTGAAAATTTTATGAAAAATCAACTAGTATACTTCTGATATTCTAAATCCGAGTTGTCCATTGGATGACAATTAAATATTCCCAATCGTTTTTTATGAGTGCGCGCGCGTGGGTAATGAATTTAAGAGTCTTGTCTAACCGACAAGACGAATCCCCTTGCCAGGTACGCGACTTTTCAACAGCCCATTACAGGTTTCTCGTTAGGCACGAACTTTTATCAACGAATAAATTTCATACTTCTTGGGACGACACGCTATATTCATAGCATTCACATTTGAATCCCCCAATATTTTTACTTTGTGCCAAAATATTTTTTAGGCACTAAATACTTGGAAATTATTTGTTACTTTAACTTCAAAACTGCAAGGGAGAGCATACCTACCCATTCTCTTGAAATTATAATCAAGAATAAAACCAAATTATCTTTGAAATACAATATTTTATCATGTGAAATTTAGTTCTTGTCAAATAAATAATTCAGAGAATGGGGAAGTGAATTCTTTTAAATAAGCCTTTCTTCTCGAAACCTTACGGATATTGGGTTCAGAAATTCCTCATAATTTCAGTTGCACTCCACTATTCAATTCGATCTCAAGCACACCCATCTTCAGAAAGTTCTCATGGTAAAAGTCAGTATGTTTCAGTTAATAGAGGTTATGAATTTCACTGAACCCCCCCCCCCCTGTCATGGCAGCGATTTTACTGCGCATGTCCATGTGTGTACCATGCGGTACAGTAGGGCTCGTTCCAGCAAAACGGTATTGGCCTTCTAGTTCTATGAGTTCTGTGGGTCGTACTCAGAATCGTCCCTAGAATTCAATAATATTAAAATATATAGGGCGTGTTTCATTAGAAATTTCCATGTTGGGGTCGTTTACCTGTGAGACCGGAAGTGATGGGAGAATATAAAATATTCCAATTCTTGAATCCAACACTCCTGCCAAGTTTGGATCCCATACCCTCGGAACTCTGGCAATCATGGTTTTTCTAAGGAATACGTTGACACCCGGTATATTGGAAAATAGGTGATTTTTTAGGTTTGCGGTCCGTGACTGATAAAATCCTTTTTTTGTTTTTCGTTTTTTTGTTAGTATTTATCAACTTCATCAGGAGAAGGGTAGAAACTAAATAAACAATGCAAATATTACCAAAGTTATATAAACAATTAACAAATACTTACAAAACAAAGAGTCAGTCACTTATTGTTGAATGTTCGCCAGTACTCAGACTAGGATTGCAGAATAATAACATTAATTGATTTGTTTAAAATAGAACGGATGTCTAAGATCAGATGTGGAATCATCTGCGACTGGAAGATAAACTTCAGTCTGTGACAGAAAACAACTACTTTCCCGGCTAGACCCACGCTGGACATTGAACTACATCTGATAAATATTGAAAAAGGACCCCAGTTGTTTTCTGTTAGATATTAACAAACAATAATTTGATTTTTATCGGGGATTCTTCAATTCACAGACAAATATTTCTATTCAATTGAGAACGTTTCCCTTTCATAACATTGATATATTATAAAAAGAGACTTAAGAATCACAGATGAAAAACAAAAAACAATTTTTTTCTTCCTTTTATATTGTGAGAGCATGTAGATTTTTAATATATACGGGTACAAGGTGTTTGTAACAACTCAAAAGACAAGCACTAAACTTGTCAGAACTCCAAAATAATGCAATAATATCAGACTGGTACTAGAAAGAATATTTGACTATTTTTCAGAGCACTCCAAAAACCAAAAATACAATACAGTGATAACTATGAATAAAATAATTGATGAAATATCTTTTGAAATCAAGCTTTTATTCAAATGCACTATAAAGTATAAAATAATTGCTTTGGATGTGTGACGTAGGTTATTTCGTGAGTTATAGATTCAAAAGCTTGCCGCGCAAAGTTTTCAGTTCGAATACAAAAGCGACAAGCTTTTGAATCTATAACTCACGGAATAACCTACGTCACACATCCAAAGCAATGAGTTTTAACTTTTTAGTGCCTTTGAATAGAAGCTTGTCTTTAATAGGTTTTTTATCAATTATTTCATTTTGTGCTCTTTAGTACTAAGTACGCTTATCTATGCATTTCTGTTAAGCATCGTTATTATGAACCTTTTTCTGTAAGTTCTGAGCTATCTAGTCCTTTAATGAGAAGACCATCATGGAGTTGCCATCTTCAGTTTATAAATTTCAACTAAAAATCAATAATCTTCGACTGAATTCATAATCTCCGACCCCTAAAACCCCCACATACCAATTTTGAATAAATCGGACCATAAACACAGAGATCATCGCCATCTTGGAGCCGCCATTCTGATTTTATGAATTCTGAAGAAAAATTCATAATAATCGACCCTGAAAACCCCCACATACCAATTTTGAATCGAATCGAACATAAACCTAAATCTCGACCGCCATCTTGGAGCGCCATTTTGTTTTTTTCTATAACAAAAACTCCATGAGCTGTGATTTCAATTTCATACATTTTGACCAGAAATTCATAATCTCCCACTACGAAAATCCACTCATACAAATTTTGAATATTAATTGTTTAATTGTTTTTAACCGCTTTCTTAGTTGTTTGACCAACCCTCAGAAGTTAATGAAAACTTGTACGAGTTAAGATCACGGGGACCTTACCTTTTATAGTGGGATCCGAAACCACTCTTGGGACCTTGAAAAAATTTTTCACCAGCTGCGGGAATCGAACCCGCGCCAGGTGGAAACAGTTGACACAAGACCGACGCTCGTTCCACTGAGCCACAATCCCCGAATAGAATCAGACCATAATCACAAAACTCCTCCGCCATTTTGGAGCCGACATCTTGGATTTATAAATTTTGACAAAAAATTAATAATCTCCGACCCCAAAAACCCACAAAAACCAATTTTGAATCGAATAGTACCATAATCACAAAACTCGTCCGCCATCTTGGAGCAGCTATTCTGTTATTTTCTCTAACAAATATTTCATAATGCATTGTCACCGGAATTATGAACATCTGCCAAATTTCAGTTCAATCGGATGTCGGCAAGTGCTCCAAAAATGTATTACAAATTTTGAAACGGAAGGAATGACAGGATGACATACGAACGAAGCAAGATAAATAAAAACTTGTTGAAATAGAATTACTCACAGTTTTCATGAGTCTTACATGGAACAAAATTCGAAAAAAATATTTCACATTTCTGAAAATAACGGCTATCCCAGACACATCGTGAAAGATTGAAATACAATAGGTATCATCGTTACATGAAGCAACTGAGGACTGAAACAAACAATTCAAATATGAAGAAATGCCATACATAAATAAATTAAATGCAAAACTATAAACATCTTCAGATACTTTCCGCATATAATTATTGCTAAATATAATATTATACAAAATTCAAATTTATTTTCAAAAGTCAGAGACAAGAAACCTTCATCATACAGTAGCGACGTCATCTATGAACTTCCTTGTCTGGAATGTCAAAGCTATTACGTGGGACAAACGTCAAAATGGTTAAAACAACGTATATCGCAACATACGAGGGACTGTCTTTAAGGAAAAAACTAATAAGCGGTGGTTGAACACTACAGAAAAAATGGTCACCAATTCGATTATGCAAATGTGGAAATACTGGAACACGAAAATAACTACAAAAGCAGATTATTTCTCCTATTTTCCTAGCAGTACGTCGATTCATGGATTCGTCGTGAAATGGACTTCATATTTATTGCCTTGCACTGTTTCCACCATTGAATGAAAAAAAAGTATCCACAAAACAACTACTATCGGTTGAAAAATACATAAATCATTTGTGACATAATACACACGTTAAACGAGTTTTTGGATTAATTCAGAGAAAAAGTTGATTTCATATGATTTTTCTCCAGCAAACGGCATTTTCTCATCTGTTCAACACGTGTAGAAATCAGCATTATCGCAGACAACCTACTGAAAAAGGAAGTGAAACTAGAGAAATCTAGTATCAAATATATCATGTAAATTTAAACATTTTGTGAAGATATTGTACTTCGTGTCAGATTTTGACAAGTGATTGCCAATTGAGGATACAATCATCAATAGCAAATTGAAAGTGGAATTATTTGATAAAGTTATATTTGAAAAAGGAAGCAAAAGTGATTCACAAACGACATCAAGAGAAGTAAACGAAGGAAAAGTTCCTTTATTGCTCAAAGTGGAGTACCTATTTCAGAGAAGAAACAAACTCATAGTCATTGCCACGAATGTTTTTTATTTGGAAAAGCCCCCCCATGTTTCAGACCTGTAAGAGGTCCATCTTCAGTCGTAGTAACTAGCTGTAGGTGAGTGAGTGAAGTAAGTTCCATGAGAGAGCTAGATTTACTTTCATTTGTCTGGAAAAGTACATAATGAATGAAAATTCAACTTAGAATGACATAGTTCGAAGGGGTTTCTGTTTACACACTTTAGATGTGAGAATTTGGATAAACAAGGCAAGGTACGTATACAAACGCATGATAATAGAGATTCCTATGAATAGGTTAAAATAATACTTGAGGGTGAAACGTGGAATGAAATAAGACAAATGTTAAATATGAATTGGATAATTTTAAGCAGTCGACATTGATTTCTTTGTTCAATGAGAGTGTATGGGGATTCCTTATGGAAGAATTAATTTCGAATATTTCAAATACATTCATAAGATGAACCTTATTGGCAAAGGGAAGGACTTTCAGGTTTTTTTCTATGTCAAGATTGTATTTAGAATTCATAACGTGCTTAGCAAAAGAACTGCAAGAGTTGTTTTTTCAAAAGTGTGTTTTTTTTTTTGTATTCATCAATGATTTTGGTATGTTCTTTTGCTCTGGTGATGATTCCATGTCCACTTTGTCCTATGTATTTGATAAAACAAGATGGTTCAGAACAACGAATTCCATAAATGCCTGACTTGTCGAAGGGGTTGGTTTTATCTTTGATACTAACAATTTTTTTTTTTATGAAGTTGTTGGTGTAGAACATCAGTTTCTACACCTATGAAGTGTGTAAACAGAATTCTCTTCAAACTATGTAATTCGAACTTGAATTTTCATCCATTATGTGATTTTTTCTCACACATGTGTGCTTTAACCCTCTCCATGGAACTTACTTTACTCTTGTGTATTACTTACAGCTAGTAACTACGCCTGAAGATGGACCTCTTAAAGGTCTGAGACATGTGTCGTTTCCCTCCTTTTCCAAATAAAAACATTCGGGGAGATGACTTTGAGTTTATTTCTTCTATCAAAACAAGTATATTTTTATTAAAGACTGACAACTTTTATAGTATATTTTTAAATCGAGAATACCAAATGCTGTATTCTACGGGGAAAAATTCACATAATGCCCTTCATGACGAGATACTTCCACTTCCAGGGAATGAGAAAACTCATAAAAATTATAGTGATTTTTATACAATATCAACTGTCGCATGGTTTTCACATTCAATTATAGAGGAGCAGAAACATAATTTCAAGTATATTTCGAGGCGAGCTTGTCAAATACATCATTTTAAATTCGTATTTATTTTGATTCGTTCTACAATGAGCTTTTTAAACGTCCATTAAAATGTTTCTTCGTGTTTAAAATAGTGTTAGTGAAAATATTTTATAAATCTGTCATTATATTTCTTAGTTTTAATTATAATGTCTTGAAGCATTTCATGAAAATACTTAAAGGCACACAATGAAACAAGGTCACACTCGCGCACAACTCAGATTTTAGCGGATTTCTATGTTTGTTCTGTGATTTTAGAATTGTTCAAATTGTCAATTTTTATTCATATATGATATATATGATATGATATATTTTTATTCAGACAATGTTTACAAGAGAATTTTATGAATTTGCACTAGGTGGATTGTCTAAGCCTTATGGCTTGTATTACAACTCACCCCATGCTAGAGAGTCATTTTACAAAGAAAAAGAAAAAAAAGAACCTTAATCTAAATTTGAATATATATACCTAATTTTAAATAAGATTGGTTGGTAGACATTATCAAAAGAGAAGGAGAATGGAAAAACTGCGAAATTAGAGCGAGGAGAGAAGAGAAGATTAATGGTTTCAATACTATGTATGTAAGGTGATAACGACATGTTTTACACAGTAGTTTAATGCATGTCTAATTTATCAGTAAACAATGTTTTTTTGCTTGACATAGTTCACTTCAACGAATTTTTCAATTCTATAGAAAGCAACTTTTGATTTGATTTTTCTATATATACTGGTACCATATTGAGAAGTTTGGGGCCGATATAAGTTATGAATCTTTGTGGTAGAGACTTTTTTTTAGAATGGAACAGTCACTAGATTATTAGAAATAGACCTCGTTTTGTAAGAATGACTAGTATATGTGTAGGTTTTGGTTTTCATCATCCATAGAATACATTGTATATATAAATTTGTTTAAGATTCAGTAGGTTAGCTTCACGATATAATTCATTTGTGGAGAATAATTTTTCTTTTAAGTATAATCTTTATAATTGTATTTTGAGTGATTTCAGATCACATAAGGCTGTTTTGTACATACCCAAATAATGACACAGTAACGTATAATGGACTCTGCTAGTGCATTATACACCATCCTATTGTTTTCTGCTTAAAATATTTCTCAACTGATAAAATTTACGTATAAGTTTGCGAAGTCTCTGAATTGTATATGATACATGCTCAGACCATCGTAGGTGTTGGTCAAGATTACACCCAGATATTTAATTTTTTTAATTTTTTTATTATGCGGGATGCAATGAATATGGTCACAGGTTTTTTTTTTTTTGTTATTTTATCGAACTCTGGTTGATCTCTAATATCAGCACTGAATGTGATAAATTTTGTCTTATCAGTATTTAAGCTTAAGAGGCTACCATCTATGTAGTCAAAATATATATTTAACTCTTGTTCGGCTTGTTGGTATACTTTTGTCCAAGAATCTCCAAAAAACATTATCGCTGTGTCATCTGCATATGAGATTACTGAGCTTTTGGTGTTTCTCAGTACTCCAATATTGTTTATGTAAATTAGGAAGAGTATGGGACCCATCACTGTTCCTTGCGGTACGCCTATGGTGATAGGAAGGGGGTTACTAAAACAATTATTGATTTTTACTCTCTGAGTTCTATCCAAGAGATAATTTTCAAATAGATTAAGAACAGTGCCTCTTATCCCCGCTATTTCCAATCTTTGCAATAATATTTTGTGATCCACGGTGTCAAACGCCTTGGCCAGGTCTAGAAATATTGTTAGGCACTTATTATTATCATTAAGATTAGCCAAGACGTCTTTCACCAATCTGAATATAGCCTGTTCTGTGGAAAACTTTACTAAATGTTAGGCAGTTTGATAAGATATTATTGGATTCTAGGAATTGCATAAGGCGGACTTTCAACACTTTCTCGAATATTTTGCAAAATTATTTATAACTGTAATAGGCCGATAATTCGTAGCGAGTTTCCTATCGCCTGCTTTGAAAATTGGTGTAGTTATTGATTCTTTCCAAGCACCAGGTATAATACTGGTTAGGAAGCATAGATTTATTATATGAGATAACGGATCCGATAGGTTTTGTTGAATTTTTTATCAAAAGACCGAGATACGATCAGGACCTGCCGATGTGTTATTTTTTTAGAGTAGAAATAGTGGAGATTATTTCATTACTTGTCACTGGATTGAGAAATAGCGAATCTCTTATATGAGGTTTACTTCCTGCGGAGACGTTTTGGTATCAATTTTTTGGGCCATGAGCGTTCCCACCTGAACAAAAAAATTTATTGATATACTCAGCTTTTCTAGATCTGATGAGATTTCAATACCTTGGTCATCGGTTATATTTATATTGTCTGCTTGAGAATGTTTCGATGAATTTGTTATGTCATTAATTTCGGTCCAGATTTTTTATAGTTATTATTTGCCGCTATTATTCTCTTTTTTATAGTAATCGGTTTTGTTTTACGTATTAGATTGTTTAGAAAGTTTCTGTAATGTGTATATTCTATTTTCAGTTCTAAAGAGAAGTTTTTAAAAGTCTGGATTTCAATCGATCTCGATGTCTGATTGAATTTATTAGTCCATCGGTTATCCAAGGCTTAAGTTTCTTATTTTCCAATTTCAGTTTTTAGTTTCAGAACTTTTTTATGAATGATTGTAAGATGTTAATAAAATGATTATACGCTGACAGTGGATCAGTTGAGTTCATTACATATTCCCATTTTCGACATCTAGTTGACTACTAAGCTTTTATAGTTTATATAGTTCTTTTCGATTGTTGTATCAGCATTATATTTTGTCACACCTCGATCAGTTAATTTCACAGATAGTGCTATAGCGTAGTGATCGGTTAGGCTAGTTTTGCATATAAATGAATTAATGTTTTCTCATCGAATGCATCATTTTTATTTATTCTAGTGAATATATGATCAATTAAACTTGAGGTATGTTCAGTGACTCGCGTTGGTTTTGTGTTAATTTTAGGAAAGAACCCATGTGTGGCCATATTACAAACATAGTTAATGACACATGTGTCGTCTTCATTTAGTAAATTTATATTAGTGTCACCTATAAATACTTCGAAATCTTTTTTATTTCTAGTTAAAAAAAGGTTCTCAAGTTCAGTAATATACAATTGTTTGTTTGTAGCTGGTGGCCTGTATGATGCTATTATTGAAAAGGTCATATTTTCCAGGATGAAATCGATAACCAAAATATTTGTTTCTGAGAGGTTATGTATTGTACTTATAACATTCCCAATTTGCTTTTTTACATATAGAACCACGCCATCGTTTTGATTAAATCTAGATTGGTTATAGAAAATGTTAAATTCAGGAATTTCGAAATTTTCTAAACTTTCAATGAGAAAAGTCTCTGATAAAACAATGACGTCAATTTCGTTTTTTACAGAGTCGATATATACTAGGAGTTCTTCAAAGTTTTTGTTCAGGCTTCTAATATTGAAGTGAACTATGTTTAAATGTTTCTTACCTTTTGTGTTCATTGCAAAATTTATATCTTCACGTACGTCTGTTCTCTCTCTCTATACTGCTCCAGTTCGTCAAAGAAATCAATCATTCTATAATATTATATCCTTGAATTCTAAGAAAAGTAAATTATAAAAGAAGTGTCTACCAATTCAGTGTATGAAAAGAAATCAATCAAATTATACTTAATAATATACTGAAATAGTAATAAGATTTTCCTGTTTTTTTTTTTTCCAATAGTCACAGCATGAGTATTACTCCTTATATCACAATGTTCAACTAGCAGCTATTTTTTTCATACCGAACATTTCGTTAAAAAAAAGATATACAAAATTTAATATTAACTCGATGATAATTTGAAAAACAAAGGGAACTATTTCATGTTATGGTGTTTATATAAATCAATGAGACGAAAGAAATTGAAGTGAAACAATGTGTTGATGTCGCCGCTGTCATACATAATTTGTTAAATCCTCAGTCGATCTGATTTTATTCTTACGGTCGTCAATTCTAGCAAATATTTGCCCATTCAGTGTCCAAACGTTTTTGTCTCGAACTTCGCCTTCGTTTCATTCATAAGTAAACGTTTGTTTTGTCAGGTCTTCGGTGATGAATAACTTTTTACCTTTAAATTTGGCTGTGTTTTTCAATATTCCAGTTTTGCATTCATTGTTTGCGAACTTTACAATTGTTGGTCGAGGTTTTCCTAATATTCCAGTTTGAGACCCTATTCTGAAAGCTGACATAATGTTACTGCTGTTCAAATTCATGGATTCCGGTTCGTTGAGTATTTGAAGACACTTGGAGGAAATATTTTCATTTTCGCTTTCTTGGATGCCGTAGATACAAATGTTGTTTCTTTTCTTATATTGCAACAAATCGTCCAACTTTTGTTCCATTGACTTTATCACTTCACCTTGGGTTTTTATAACTTTTTCGAGCTTCTCTAGTTTTTTGTTCACTATCTCGGTCACTGTTTTTGTTACCTGAGCAATGAAATCTTTGTTGGAGAATGCTTCCGCAATAGTTTCCCTTATAATATTCTGCACTTCTAACTTATTTCTCGTTCCCATGATTATCCCTTTGCACTCAAGACTTCGCGGTTTATTTAACAGTTCACAAATCGTGGGCGGTCGTTATTTGACGGAGCAAAGTTTACTGCGACTACTCTCGCTGGGACATCGGTCTGAACTGATATATGTACATGTACTTACAATTGTATTGTTGATAATCTTATCAAGCAGAATAAATTTTACTATTATTATTTATTATTGTTATATGATCATAGTAAATGAAAACATATTTTTCACTCCCACTTATGGTTGCGTTTCCAATATTCCGATTTTGCGTAGATTGGTTGAATTGCTGAAACGTTCCAAGTTCTATGAGAAAGAGAAGAAAAAGAGAAAATGACTTCACCCCCTAATCCACGTTCCCACTGTGTTTTTTTTTTCAATTCCATATACACACACTGCAGTGGGCTTTGAGAGAACCTTTCCACCTACATGGATTCACACTCGCTTCATTCATGCCACTGAAAACCACGGCAGGACTGCGGTTTCAAAGGATAAAAGCTTTAACTAATTCTAGTTCTGTGAGTTTATCTCTTCGGTGACAGCTTATTCCACTTTGCATCAGTAAAATGTGAAACTTTTGTCGTTGTCGTGAGATTATTTGTGGCCTGATGGTTGAAGTAAGTGAAACAGGTCAGTTGTGTACATGTAGGTATTATTCAAGCATTTGTGACAAATTTTGAGGATATTTCCACGAAACTGGGGCCGTGTTTTATTAAAAAGATACTCGACTAAATTAATGTCCGTTCATTACGCTCCGAAAATACAGCACAATAATGCGGTCTGACAATAAAATACTCGACCACAGTTTACCACTTGAATGTACCTCCTTGAACTCGCTACGACTAATTCCTTTGAATTACCATTTTTTGAATGGACCTATTATAGTGAGTGCACCAATAGTTGACCAATTAGAAGCTTTTTTTTTTAATAAATAATACATACTAATATATAAAATTTTCATGAAAACTTAAAATATATACGAAGAACTAAGTTTTGGGGTTCTTAATATTATGTAGCTACAATCTTGAAAAAAACAGTAAGCTGTAGTTATGAGAATGTATGAATGAAAATAGTTATGAATCACCAGTGATTGACCAGTAAGTACTAGTACTTGACCACAATTTCACCCAGTGGTTGACAACGTGATAAAATAAAATAAAACAAGTTTATAAGCCAAACTGTATATTTGTCATTATAAAAAACATGTTTTGATTCTCAAACTAAATCTTTCAAAACTCTGATACATTTTCACCTCAAACCTTTTTCAAAAATACATATTTCTTTAAAGTTTTTTAATGATAATTTTCTCTAATTTCTGCACAATTATCATTTCCCTATACTTCAGTATCACTATTAAATTTGTGTTTTTCAGTTTCATTGTTAGATGGGTTTCAATTCTATTCCATTATCATTATTAGTTGCCTTTTTTAATTCTTTATCAATGTATTTTACTTTATTTCGTTCATCTTTTATCTTTTTTTTTCGAAAATCATATTATTCTTTTGCTGATTCATCACCGACCCATTTCCCCATTTCTACTTTCTTTAATTATTCCCATCTCTTTGTGAAAATAATTTTGTATTTCTGAAAAGACTCCTGTCAGTTTCAGTATTTTTTTCTGGAAAATACAGTAGTTTCACTAAACCTCCAGTTGAAAATAAAACATCCTGATATTAAGTAAAATGTATGTACCAGTTATTGACCATGACAAAAAACCAATAGTTGACCACTACAAAACTGTGGTCAATTACCAGATATGAAACAGACAGACCTAAAGCCATTAATTCCTTTGAAACACCAGTAGTTGACCAAAGTAGTCAATTACTGGAGCTTCAACGAATATGTTGTACTAGTACTCAACCACATGAATTGAAAAAGTAAAAACGCATATTGCAACAATGAATACAATGAAAATATTTAACTATATTCATCTAGCAAGTAGTACATCAAATATGTTTTTAAAAATATAAACATGACAGTGATCTAATTATTTCGAAATTGATTTGGGATAGTTATGATATTTACTAGACCATAGTCCCATCAAATGCTTTAATACATTGGCAACCAACGAAATAATATAGTATCCTCATTTCCGCGCATTAACGGAAAAATTGTCAATTACCGGGTGCTGATCAACTATCGGTGCAACAACCCTATCCTCGTTCTTGGCTCCCAGAATCTTCGAGAAGTTCGTGTTTGTCATAGGAAATTTCTGGCCGTTACACCGCCTGGCTCAAGACAAACACGCAGTGGCGTACTGTACTAATTTTCGTAACAATATGCTTCATTTACGAGTTCATCAAAACCGAGATGGAATGAATTGACTTTATTTTTCACAATGTTGTGTGAGAAGTGGGAAAACATGTAATCAAACATAATAGAGGAATAAAACCGTTATATTTTTGAATCTATATCTATGTTTCACATATTATCTTTCCAATGTATGTTTGAAATTTATTTTTTTCGTTCAATACTTCTCCAAGATATTGGATTTCTTTCAGGACATTCAGAATTAGTTCTTCGAATTTGTATTTACTATTAATCGACTTGTGATTGTTCATTTGATGTTATTTCTTATCGGTGTAAAACCAAATATATTTGAGATAACTGTTCTATACATAAACACAGGTTAGTTTTCGAATCAGTGAGGGAGTTGATTTTATCGGAAGTTTTGCTGATGTCGATAATCATAGGGTGTGATCTAAGTTCTTGCACAACCACATAACAGTTGATAGTCCATCAAAAATAAAAAATAAAAGATTTATCTCTTGAAATGATCGAGATATGTCCTAAATAAGCCAAAAAAAAATATTAAAAAATATGTATTACCTACCAAAACTTCACTGTTTGAATTGTTTTTTTTCGAATGTTTAACCACTATAAACGTAAATGGTATTGCCATGTTGAAGTGTGGAACAGGTTAGATATATATATATATATATATATATATATATATATATATATATATATATATATATATATATATATATATATATATATATATATATGAAAAAAAAATATTAAAAAATATGTATTACCTACCAACTCCATGTACAAGTGTGAACAGGTTAGATATATATATATAGGTTAGATATATATTTATATATATATATATATATATATATATATATATATATATATATATATATATATCGTAAAGTACTGAATAAATTCATTTTCAGCCAAACTATCCATTTCTGAGGGAAAATCAAATTTACAGGATGATCCACGTTTGACTAATGACGTCCGCGACAATTTCTTCAAATAGAACACCCTATATATTATTCAGATTTTGGAATCTCCATGGAAAGCTTATTTCAAAAATATATCACACATAGGGTTTGTATATAGTGCGTCCGTTAAATTCAGTGCTTTCGTAAAGTAGTGGATAAATTCGTGAAAAATTAAAAGAATAATTTTTATAAAGAACGCTCTAAGCCGTCGAATTTTATTTTCATTGGGCGTTCTTTCAAATTAAATTAATTCATACAGAATGATTCGTGTAGGAGAAATGACGTCATCGGTATTTTTTCAATGGCAACTCCATTTTTCATTACGGAATGTGAAAAGATGATTATGAGTATGGGTGAAAAGAAAATAGAATGGAAAAAACTATTGTGAAATATGAAAATACTAAATTTAATGGCAATGATAGCTTCAAACGTCAGGAATAACGTCAGGAGGTATACATTGTATCTCGTGACGAATTATTGCTTCTGATTAATTTTCCAGCCTATTGACAGACACTTTACTTTTTAAGGATCCCCACAAGAAGTAATCAAGTGTTGTCAAATCTGGAGATCTAGCTGGCCACTCAATCGGTCCCCTTCTCCCTATCTAACGATTCGGAAACACCACATATAAATAAATAGTCGCGGACAACTACTGCATAATGGGAGATGCACCATCTTGTTGGAAGAATAAATCAGTTCTCAGAAGATCAGGTTTTTCTAGATCTGGATACAAAGCTGGAATAGAAGAAAATCCAAATATATTGCACCAGTCAGATTCACGTCAAAAAAATAGGGACCCAGAATTCTTCCACACCATACATCCACTTTCTGTGGATTTTGAGTGTGATACTCCATCATCTATCGGCGATTTTCGATAGCCCAATAACGGCAATTTTGCCTATTGCCGTGGTCGTTCAAAACAAACTTAGCCTCGTCAGAAAAACATATATTTTTTATCAAATTATTATCATTATTGCATAGTTGCAGTAGTTCGCAGAATTTATTTCGCCGATCAGAGTCGTATTCATTCATGGATGAGATGTATCTTATAAGGATGGTGCTTTGCTTTTCTCAGAATTTTGTGGACTAAAGACGCTGCCATATTGGAATCAGAAGCCAATTGGTTGAGTGTTGTGTGATGATTTTCATGCACTGCCAACACAACATTGAGCTGATCGTTTTCTGGTGGTGAGGGTCGACCAGATTTAGGAAGATCACGGACATGCCCAAATTCACGGTATTTTGACTCAACTTTGCTTACCATGCTTTGGTTAATAGGTTGCCGATCAGGATGAGTTGCATTAAACAATTCAACTACTTCTCTTTGGGTGCGCATTCTGTCTCCAAATCCTATCATGAAAAGGATTTCAATTCCTTCTCGTTCATTTAATTTGATAATTTTCCATGAAATGACGAAGTAACAACTCAATAATGTATCGACAAACGATAAGAAATGTTATTATTTGAAGAAATAACTGCACAAAAACTATCCAGCAATGAAAACAAAATTATGGACGCTATGGCTACTGTCAAGTAATGGAAATAGTCAGATAGCAAACGGTGCACAATTTTAACTTTTAATTTGATCGTTATTTGAAGCTATCATTGCCATTAAATTTAGTATTTATATATTTCAAAATAGTTTTTTTTATTTCATTTTCATTTCACCCATACTCGTAATAACCTTTTCACATTCCCTAATGAAAAATGAAGTTCCATTGAGAAAATACCGATGACGTCATTTCTCGAATCATTCTGAATGTATTAATTTGATTTGAAAGAACGACCTAATGAAAATAAAATTCGACGGCTTCGAGCGTTCTTTCCTAAAATTATTCATTTAATTTTTTACGAATTTATCCACTACTTTTCGAAGGCACTGAATTTAACGGACGCACTGTATACAAACCCTATGTGTGATATATTCTTTCCATGGAGATTCCAAAAATTGAATAATATATATAGCGTTCCGATTAAAAAAAATTGTCGTGGTCGTCATTAGTCAAACGTGGATCACCCTGTTCATTTAATTTTCCCTAATAAATGTGGAAAATTGAGATTTAAAATCGACCTGTTTCAGGAGATTCCTCAGAAATCGATAGTTTGGCAAAAACTGAAATTCATTCAGTACTTTACGAAAACACTGTTTATATATATATATATATATATATATATATATATATATATATATATATATTCAGCTTTATGAATTCACACAAAGTGTCATAAAAATACATGCGATAACAAATTAAGAAGGAGTAATATCTTGATAATTTTTTGACATTTCTAGAAACCAATAGAAACTTTCAATTCAATGTACGTTTTGGCCAATCAAAACATTATTATAGGGGGATATTCTACCTAGAAAATTGCCGCGGGAATAATTTGAGGTATTTCGTTTTTATTGTCTGACAACGTATATTTTTAATTTGACGGTCACCATTTCGCATGAAAAGTGAGAAATGAATCAAAACCGGTTTAGTACATTGTATCATTGTGCGAGGAAATGTGTTTATGATCGTAACATCAAAAAATAATCTACAGAATACCAGAGTTCGATAAAGTAGAAAATAATTCTCCTGATTTCTTTCTCAAACTTGTTGCCATTTGGCAATAGCCACTCGAGCCCGTGGGGCTCTCGTGTCTATAGCCTGGCAACAAGTTTTCGAAAATCTGTCGAATTATTTTCACTTTATTCTCTCTCTCTTGTGCTATTACAAATGACAATATGTTTTGTCTAAAGATGAAATCAAATTAAACACTTCAAGGGAAATAATACAAATTTTCAAGTAGAACTCGATGTTCCAAGGTAGATTATTCCCACACATTGACAGGAAGCCAACAATAGTTGTCACTACCAGTCGATGGCATCAAGAATAATGCTCCTCGCACAATCTGAGTAACGTGATGAAATTACAAAGTGCAGTGATTCTGATTGAATTTCGAGAATGCCATCATACGGCAACAGCTTTCTTATGATTTCCAAATTATCAAGACGGCTACGTGGTCTTTCTAGAAATTCAATTCAAACACTTTAGTTTATCGAAGGTGAAAACATCACATTTTTGAATTTTTAATAATACTCGACGTGTTTGCAATATATAACATGGTTCTTTGATATTGGTATCTTAAATAAATTAATGATAAATAACATCGCCCGCTGTACCGGGAATTCATTATATTGAACCACATGAGAAACTGCAACAGCATAACTAGAGTTGAAACACTCAGCTGAATTTAGGTCGCTGAATACCTAGCAACTGATGCTCAGTTGAAATACTTCCTGTCATTGTTTTGAGCTGAAATTGTGGAAAACTGAAATGTACGCTATCTTCTTATTTTCCAGCCAAGCGTTATTTCGCTTTCTCTGACATTCTGTTTTGTCTTTTACAGGTATGTAGGAAACAATCTAATTCGGACCAAGTGCGGTGAGTATATACTACTGAATTTAACATTTGGTACCTTACTTCCATTTTTCCCAATGATTAACAGTTGTACGAGTAATATGGAGTTCCCTCACAGAGAACTAATTATAAAAAACGATTATATTCGAAAAACATTTATTCGGAAAATAGACGATTTTTTTTATGTCGTACCACTATTGGTATCTCGAAAACGGTAAATGATATGAAGTTGGTTCAATTAGACAAAAGTTGCCTATTCAGGTGAACAATGAAATGATGTTTCCAAATCGAAATATCACGAACCGTTTTCAAAATATACGGGAAAACCGAAATGGCCCCTCTTTGTTTCTTTGCGATAGGGCGTTCATTTTTAGGAACATGGAAATGTGTTCGAGAAACTTTCTTCTCTGTTTCAAATTTGCTTTGATCGGAAGTGCTTTATAAACGCTGTTTCTCGTAACTGTCTTTTTTCGATCACGGAGCTATATTTTTTGGGTGAATTTAAGTATTCCTTATCTTATCGAGTTCAGATATGTATCTCACTTGGTATAGTTTTCTACATATCTATCCATAAATTCTATTATCAAGCTCCGAACAGTGCAAATCCCTCCATTCAGAGTACAGACCTGATTTTATTTTTGTTTGTATTTGGAAAGTTATTTGTAAAGTTGCAAGGATAAAATTCTAATAAAGTGGTCTTGAATGAATACTCAAACTTGAAATCAAATCGAGATCAAATCCAATGTGATAAAAATTCATGTTTTCGAGATGCCAAACATGAACATTGAACAACCCATTTTCATCACAATTTCATCAAAAAATATCCATAGGATAACAGAAAGCATATCATGCATAGAAAGAATAATTGTGAATATGAACTTAAATGTGATATTCTGATCCGAAATAAAACGGTCTTTCAGCATTTTTAAGGATGAATTATCCTACCCCAATTAATGATCTTGATCAACATTGATCCAATCATTATGTGGTGAAAAACAATACTAGCGGTACTTTACATTCCTTAATTGAAAAAATAACTAATAAAAAAAAATTAAAGACGAGCTTTTATTTAAGCCGTGTACTAAAACATATGAAATAAATTCAAGTAATCACTGACAAAAGATTCAAATATTTTTTGGTGAATTATTTGGTTTCAAAAAGCTTGTCGTGCGAAGTGTTCATAAAATTAGGTACCAATTAATCAGATTGGGCAGTGATTAGTTGGTAAGTAAGAACTTGTCGGTGGAAGTGAAGTATTCATGAAGTAGATACCAAATAATTATATTGGACAATGAATGGTTGTCAAGTAAGTAAGTATTAATTTCATCACAATTCGCACGACAAGCTTTTTGAAACCAAATAATTCAACAGAAAGTAATTAAATCATTGTTAGCGATGACTTAAATTTATTTCATACATTTAATACACGGCTTGAATACAAGCTTGTCTTAAAAAGTTTTTTATTAGTTATTTATTCTTTACTTTCAGTTAGTTTGCCTCAATTTGTAAATTTTCAATAGTGCATCGTTATTACAAGACCTCTTTCCTTTAAGTTTTGAGCTGAAAGAAATCATAATCTTCGACCCCAAAAACTCCCAGACACCAATTTTGAATAGAATCTGACCATAATAACAAAACTTGTCCGTCATCCTGAAGTCACCATCTTGAATTGATAGATTTTGACAAATAACTGATATCCACGAACCTGAAAACCCCTCATACCAATTTTGAATGACATATGACCGTAATCAGAAAACTCGTGCTCTATCTTGGGGCCGCCATCTTGAATGCACATATTTTGACAGGAAATTCATAATCTCCGACGCCGAAAACACATACCAATTTTGAATCAAATCGGAACATAATTACAAATCTCCTCCGCCATCTTGAAGCCACCATTTTGTTTTTCTCTCTAACAAAAACTCTTTAATGATTGTCACCGAAATTGAGAACATCCGCCAAATTGTAAATCAATCGGACGACTAGAAGCTTGTCAAAATTCACTTGCAAGATTTGACCCTAATGAACGAACGAACGAACGAACGAACGAACGAACGAACGAACGAACGAACGAACGAACGAACGAACGAACGAACGATTGTCAAAATTCACTTGCAAGATTTGACCCTAATGAACGAACAACGAACGAACGAACGAACGAACGAACGAACGAACGAACGAACGAACGAACAACGAACGAACGAACGAACGAACGAACGAACGAACGAACGAACGAACGAACGAACGAACGAACGAACGAACGAACGAACGAACGAACGAACGAACGAACGAACGAACGAACGAACGAACGAACGAACGAACGAACGAACGAACGAACGAACGAACGAACGAACGAACGAACGAACGAACGAACGAACGAACGAACGAACGAACGAACGAACGAACGAACGAACGAACGAACGAACGAACGAACGAACGAACGAACGAACGAACGAACGAACGAACGAACGAACGAACGAACGAACGAACGAACGAACGAACGAACGAACGAACGAACGAACGAACGAACGAACGAACGAACGAACGAACGAACGAACGAACGAACGAACGAACGAACGAACGAAGACGAACTGAACGAACGAAGAACGAAGAACGAACGAAGACAACGAACGAACGAACGAACAACGACAACAACGAACGAACGAACGAAAGAACGAACGAACGAACGAAGAACGGCAAACGAACGAAGACGACGAATGAACGAACGACAGAACGATCGAACGAACGACGAACAACGAACAACACAACGAACGAGAACGAACAACAACGAACACAACGAACAACGAACGAACGAACGAACGAACGAACGAACGAAGACAACGAACGACGAACGAACGAACGAACGAACGAACGAACGAACGAACGAACGAACGAACGAACGAACGAACGAACGAACGAAGAACGAACAAGAACGAACGAACGAACGAACGAACGAACGAACGAACGAACGAACGAACGAACGAACGAACGAACGAACGAACGAAAGAACGAACGAACGAACGAACGAACGAACGAACGAACGAACGAACGAACGAACGAACGAACGAACGAACGAACGAACGAACGAACGAACGAACGAACGAACGAACGAACGAACGAACGAACGAACGAACGAACGAACGAACGAACGAACGAACGAACGAACGAACGAACGAACGAACGAACGAACGAACGAACGAACGAACGAACGAACGAACGAACGAACGAACGAACACGAACGAACGAACGAACGAACGAACGAACGAACGAACGAACGAACGAACGAACGAACGAACGAAGACGAACGAACGAACGAACGAACGAACGAACGTACGAACGAACGAACGAACGAACGAACGAACGAACGAACGAACGAACGAACGAACGAACGAACGAACGAACGAACGAACGAACGAACGAACGAACGAACGAACGAACGAACGAACGAACGAACGAACGAACGAACGAACGAACGAACGAACGACGAACGAACGAACGAACGAACGAACGAACGAACGAACGAACGAACGAACGAACGAACGAACGAACGAACGAACGAACGAACGAACGAACGAACGAACGAACGAACGAACGAACGAACGAACGAACGAACGAACGAACGAACGAACGAACGAACGAACGAACGAACGAACGAACGAACGAACGAACGAACGAACGAACGAACGACGAACGACCGAACGAATGAACGAACGAACGAACGAACGAACGAACGAACGACGAACGAACGAACGAACGAACGAACGAACGAACGAACGAACGAACGAACGAACGAACGAACGAACGAACGAACGAACGAACGAACGAACGAACGAACTAACAAGTGACACTAAATAAAAGCTTGTAAAATGAAACAATTCGAACAAATTTGAACTATTGAATAAAATTATCACATTCAACTGCATTCGTCTGTTACATAGGGCTTCTTGAAAACAACTCAATTGAATCTTTCAATTTGCAGACAAACTTATTTTTTTGTTGTTTATTTTCAATCGGGATCCAATTAATATATGAGTGGTCACAAATCAAATATATCATCCATCCTACCGTTGTATCATTAAGGGTGATATAAAACATATTAGTACTTTCACTAATTCATTTTTTTCAATTCATTCAGTAATTTATTCAGTGATTCAGCAATAATATAAATTTGGTTTCAAATTATATATTTAAAATCATTGCCTGACTGAAAAGGACTATCATTTCGGATGTCTAGTACCTATGTTTCAGAAAAATTATGCTAAAAGTCAGGAAATTTGATGAAATCTTCGGAAATATTGGAGTATAGAAAGACAGCTTGTAGGAGAATTGGAAAGTGCACAATTTCATATCTGACTCCTTTTTTTTTTTTTCTGGTTCCCACGAAAAGGGATATCCTGTAATGTTCAGAGAACATCGTGGGAACCAAGGGAAAGAAGGTAGGAGTTGGTGTTCTTCTTAAATTTCTGGAGGTTGTATGCCTCGGGGAACACCTCCCTAGGCAATGAGTTCCAAAGCCTCGCTGTTCGTTGGATGAACGAGTCTTTGGAAAGTGATGTTCTGCAGATGTCTTAGAAGTCAAGTAGAACCCTTCAAGAAAAAAAACTTCCGAAGATCTAGTGGATGTACTGATAAAAGTATGTGAGTACTAACTTTTTTGGTGTTGTTAAGAAGTTGAGTCATAATTGTAAACAATAATATCTAGTTGTAGAAATCAGAATGACTCAAGACCAGCAAACATAATACAGATCAAACTATCAAACTATCTCATATATATATATATATATATATATATATATATATATATATATATATATAAACAGTGGGAAATAACGGGGATCTTCAGTCAGCACAAGTGTTGAAATATGAAAATCTCTTCAATACTTTGGACCAAGCTTTCGTTTCAATTTTGAAACTTCTTCAGGGTCCTTAAATATGTAAATTACATTATTGAGAAAAAATACTTAAATTGAAGGAAGTAATGTGAGTGGTTGATTGATGAACATTAACTTTTAGAAAAAGAAAACATAAAATATGAAAACATTGGTCGGAATGGTGTTATTGCATTGACGTTTCAAGTGACATTCAAGGATTTGAAATTACTACCTATTATGATTATTATTCGTCAGAAAGATATAAAATATTGTAGTGGGTGTGTAAATTTTTTTATTCTTTAAAAATCATCAGTTTTGATCTATTTGTGAAAGATAACTGTAGATTTTACTAAGATTTTCGATGTCCGTTTTTTTGTTTATATTTTGATTGGATTTATTAATTTCAATCATTTCAAGAAATGATCTTTTAGAGAAATGTTTTTCTGAATATAAAACTTGTGCTTTCTCGAATGATATTTTATGGCCTGTTTCAATAGCATGTTGAGCCAATGCACCTGATTTCTTGTTGAGTCTTATATCACTTCTTGAGATATAATACGGTTATTTAAAGTTCTTGAACTTGTACCAATATATTTCAAATCCCAGTTGTTACATGGTATGCTGTAGACAACATTTCATTTATTCAAATCTGGTGTGGTATCTTTCAACCTCGTATTTAAATTTCCAATAGTCTTGATATTTTTTTGAGATTTTGATGTTACTTTCATTTTTGAATAATTTAATAATATTTGATGATAGAATTCCTATATTAGGAATTGAAAAATAAATTATCCTTTTATTGTGATTTTCTAAATTTGATTATTTGTTCATCATTATTAGTTTGTCTATAGACAAAGAATCAAATTTAGTTTTTTTTTTGAGTGGAAGAAATGATAGTTTATGTATCTTTCAGAGTTTGTTGTATATATATATATATATATATATATATATATATATATATATATATATATATATACATTGGTGCCCCAGCGTGAAAGTAATGAAATCACCGAAAAGACTACAAACTGTCATTCTCTGAAGGAGGGAATTCATAACATTTGATATTTTGCATAATAAATTCGGGTAGGTATTTCTTATTCACTCTTCGCAATACATCTTCCATTGTAACGGGTATTTTTTTTTATGAAAACCTATTCAAAGAGCACCCACGATCCAATTTGACTTATCTACCATTTGAGAATGAGCAAACAGTTCGTCGAAAGTAAATTCGTTTGGCAATGTCAATGTCAATGATAACGTATATTTTGAAACTTCATTTGTCCACATTTTTTATAAAGGTTGGTGAAGTAACAAAATGGTATAGGGGAAATCAACTAGCCCATACTTAGGTAAACCTGATGTACCACTATCTTCAGTTTGGTTTGCAAAAACTGTTCAGACAAATGTTTTATACTGTTCCAAAGGCATGGAATATTACCTTATATACATTGGTCTTTATCGATTCCTAATACATCACATAACTACATACTGATATTCCACGTGGGTACATAACCCTTATTTTTATTTCAGAATGTTTCTATTATAACATCTTTTTAGAATAATCCATTTTGACTTAAAATGGACCCATATAAGTCCGAAACATGTTTGATATAAAAATAACGTGGAGAATGACTTGGATAAAAGGAAAGTCCTTGTGGTATAGCAAAAATTTTTGTCTAAAAAAAGAACATATTTATTTCGGTTGTTTCCTAGAAGCCAAAAAGTAACAGTGGGAGTAGAAATAGTGTGGTAATACTCATTATATAATTGAATAGTTACCATTTGTGCCATTTGTTAATTTTTTTACTCAGGAATATAAAGTACCTACTCTAGTATTGTTATACACCGCACCATGAGTGGCAGTTTTATTTATTCATTTTCTGTTTTCCTCAATAAATGAAGAAAAACTTTCTGCACATTGATTATCACAATCATTTCAAATGGGGACATTTTTAGGTAAATTGTGTCATTGTAATTTAGTTTTTCTTGTTTCATATTTAACCCTATTGATAGTAAGACATTTCTCATTTAAATCCTGGAGTTGTGTGAAATTTAAAACTTCACTGGCATTTTTTTCTCATTGCAGCCTTGAAGAGGTGTTGATAGGTTTCACATAGAACAACTCACAAATTATTTGAGGAATCAATAGCTGAGTCACACAATATAATGATAGTTCGTGAATCATCTGATTAATTCAATGGCGACGAACACGTTGACAAAATATCATTATCAGAAAAATAAAAAGTAGCTATACCGGGTTTGCAAATAAACTTTTGAAAAACAATTATACAGGCATAAGTATCGCGACTGTTTATTACACGAATGCTGCTTGTATAGTTCATACATTTCGAAGCTAACAACTGTTATCTAAATCGCTTTGAAATATCCTTGAATTATTAGATGATTAAAAATTACATTGTTGCCGCATTGCATAAGTTTACAACGAAAAAAAAAGCGGCCATGAGTTGAGCGCTAGATAGGCCCAGTCATTACCCGACTACGGCGAAGCTAAAAGGAGGGTTATGATTTTGACCGGTATGTATGTATGAGGTAACGTTGGAAGCGTCTTGATGGTCCGCTGGTTATAGGCTATGTGACGTTACATTAAATTGAATATGGCGTCCTCTAGAGGACATAAAGTCATGAACTAAAAAAAATTAATGATGCCGTGTTGAGTCTCAAATGAAAGGGCTTAATTAGCAAATTTCAAAAATATTTATATTGTTAGCTGTTGCTCGCGGCTTTGCTTGCATGCATCCGTTAATTGGGAATACTTTCTAAAATCACGCCCCAGATGTGAGCCAAACATATGTTCTCTCCAAACCTACCCATAATACATATATAATTAATACTTATTTCATTATGGACTATGGTACACATGTTGAAATTATATATAAAAAAAACATGTGTAATGATAATGACATAAGCTGGGAGTGCCTCCATGCGGTGTATCACCTGGGTAAAACAATAAAACCTAAACAAAACAATAATTTGAAGCCTCTGCAAATACTTTATTATAACCCCAGAATAATTTAAATAAAAAGTAAGTTCAATCTCGACTACTGAAAAATCACGATTTAAGAATTATTAAACAAGAAAATATTCTCATCTGAAATTGTTATGTACACACTATTCAATATTTATCGTCTATAAAATAAACAACTCACACTAATATATTTCAATGAATTAATACATATTAATAGTATGTTCAGAGGATAGCCGTGGTCATATGCCACCTGCCCTAACAAAACAATACATTCTAAAAGTAGTAAGCGATCATAAGCTTCAGGGTAAAGTGGCCTATGACCTCGGCTATCCTCTGAACATCACTATGAATATGTATTAAATACAATAAAATGTATTACGTTTAAATTGTTTCTAATAGACGATAAATATTGAATAGTTTGTACATAACAATTTCAGATGAGAATGTTTTCTTGTTTCATAATTTTCAGAGCGTGATTTTTCAGTAGTCGGGATTTAGTTTTTGAACTTATTTTTATTTTAACCCTACCCTCAAATTGGATGTTGACTAAAGGATTGAAGGCTCATTGATAACTCCAACCACACCTCTGATTTCCGGTTCCTAAAATGAAAAATTATTTGTTGTTTTCAAATAATAAAAAAAACAGTAGCTGAAGTAGAATATCATATTGTTTTCCTTCTTTTTCCATAAAACTTGATAGCGGTCGAGATAATTGGTTTATTGTAACTCCTAATTAAAAATTTAACGAAGTTATGAGTATGAACCATTTTTAACAGCAAGAGTCATAATAAAAACCAGTTTTTGAAATTTTGCACTAGCATTTGGGGAACAAAGTTCTGTTTTAATTCATTAATTTTTTTATAATTATCAAAAAGATATTTAAGACCAAAAAACAGCGTTTTCAATCAACAAAATTTTAGAAAATTGCAATTTCAATTATTCTATATATTTCAAATTCCGCATATTGGCCTAAAATTGAATTGTAAACAATTTTTACAAATAACTTTTTTTGCTATTTTCAAAAATAAACCCCACTTTTTGGGTGCTGCCGTTTTTTAATCCCGTCGATATTGGCGATTGTTTCGCATTTGATTCGGCAGAAATACAACTTTCTCATGAGCTGGTGCCGAGATACGTAGACTATATCTTAGTGAAAAATTATATCGGTGAAGAAGCCATTGGTCCGCCAGAATTATGAGCAGAGAACACCGACATTTAATTCAAATTTTTATTCTATCCGTCCCAATATATTTGCGATTATGGAAGTGCTAAACAATTTCAAGCCGATGCGTATGTGAAACTCCAAAGTTTAACCGAACAATTTGGCACCCTGCGGAACGTAAACAGAGAACTTGTACTGATATACGACGCTATAATTCGGGGAGAAATTTCAATAAGTTAAAAAATAAATGCATTAACACATGAAAATATTGAAATATTTTTTGTATTCAATAGTGACTTAATAAAATTTGATACTCTGGTAACAGTAAGCAGCGACGAATTTGTGCAGGCCAGAAATACTGGCGTCCAATTTATGGCACCCCTAAATAGCGGGGGACACAGGATATCGGGCCACCCCTGTAACTTCTGCGTTCGTGAACGGATTTTTCTGAAATTTGGTACAGGTATATAAGCAACCATTTCGGATTTGATCACATTACAATCCAATATGGGGGACTTCCGGTTTTTCTGGAAATGCCAGTAATTTTGTTTTTCAAATGGAACACCCTGTATATTTTTACATATTCAAGTTCAGCAGGTCAAAACAAGTTTAAACCTTATGTCAAATGTCATTTCTTTGAAACAATTGAAATTAAAAGTGTTTTTTTATTTTACCCCGTGGTTAAATGAGATTTGGTCAAAGCTATTCACAATGAGTCGCAAATGACAGAAAAACTTAATTCTTTCTGAAAAATTATTTTTTGTGTCACTGTTTAATCAATTCAGTCACATCACATTTTAATCAAAAATTATTTTTTTTCAATTGGAACCCCTATGTGCCACCTACCTGTCTCTTTAGAACATATTAAGGAAAAAAATTACACATCATTTTTGTATTTTGGTGCAGTAACAAATTGTATAATTTCAAAAATCTACAACTTGTTCATGAGTTTCCTTACAGTTCGAATAATTTTTCAACTTAGTAAGCTGTGGAAAACAACATTTCTGAATCTAGTCAACTAATTGTGTAAGTTATACTCATAAGCACGATAATGGTGTTTTTTTTTAAATTCTTCTAGCGTTTTCTCGTCTTACATTGCATTGGTATTCCAATTCCCGCGTCGAAGCGGTTGGATCAAAATCAACATAAACAAAACGGTCATTTCTGCCTCCTCACTTACGATCATCTTCTCATTGTTGGGTTCTTTTCTGTGTGGGTATCGTTCAGCGTATAACTACAAGCGGCGACACTGTTTTTAAGACATTCTCTGTAAATTAATAATATATCAACCTGTTCACTTCTTGTGAACCTATAATTTTGATTTTACATTTCTACTAATTGTGATGCAAAAAAAAATATTGTTTATAACAAATTGTTAACCGAACAAACAGTTGAATTTTTAAAAAGTTTTTTTTTATTTCTTGTTATTCTATTGATAATTATAATTATTTTAAAAGAAAAAAAAATCTCAACTAATTATTTAAATAATAGAAATATAAAAAAAAATTATAAACAATGAGAATTTTTTTTAGGAAAATATTTTTAAACATTATATTCATTAGAAAATAAAATAGTGGAAAATATCAAAAATATTAAATTAATCAATTTGTTTATAAACAAATGGCCAATACATTTTTTTCGAATGTTATTGAATGCCTTTGTTTAATGCAAAAACACCAATAGCAAAACATTAGGATATTTTTTTTATTTTTCATGTTTTTTTAACTTAAAAAAATTATAATAAACAAAATAAACAACTTTAAAAAACTCTTATAACGTGATCTTGTTGAGTATATATATATATATATATATATATATATATATATATATATATATATATATATATATATATATATATATAAGAAGAAAGGGTAGTCTCGTGACTGGACTAGTTGAGAAAAACTAGAATTTGAAAAAACTTTTAGAAAGGATATTCCTTGAGTTTGCAGCAAAATAAGGCCTTGAGAAAAGTACAACTCTTTCTTATTTAGCAAGCTTTCGAAAATGTTTATTTTCATATCAAGACAAGCTGTGGGAAAAAGAAAACACAATTGTGAAATACGATTTTAAACAAATCTATAGAACTTATAAGGTGAGGTTAAGAAGAACGAACAATCACCATTTTCGTGATTGAGGACTTTTCAAAATCATATCACTATGACTCACTACTAGTAATATATGATGAATAACATGCACTCGCATATTGTTTTGATACTAATTTAAACACTTTAAATTTGAAACGGCACAATAATTCTGGTTTGAAGTGCGTAGAATGAAAAGGAAGGTGGCTGACAGTAATACATGACATGAAGTGTCAAGTGTCAAATGCATCTGTTCAAACATGAAAAGTCAATGGGGAGAACCATGTAGTTTTCCAAAACAGAAGGAATAGTACCAATCTATATGACAAAAAAAAAAAATTGTTAAATGAGAGAAAAAATCAAAAAATACTAAGCAATTTTTTAAATTCAATTGGAATCAAGTTTCAACAAGTAATTGTAAATGACACTAAATAAACGATCTGATATTTCCAACCTTAGTGTCATTTACAATTACTTGTTGAAACTTGATTCCAATTGAATTTAAAAAATTGCTTAGTATTTTTTGATTTTTTCTCTCATTTAACAATTTTTTTTTGTGTTATATAGATTGGTAATTCCTTCTGTTTTGGGACAAAGCAATGGTTCTCCCTTTACTGTTTCCCTGTTTGGACAGATGACATTTGACACTTGACACTTCATGTCATGTATTACTTGTCAGCCACCATTTTCCTTTTCAGTCCGCTTAACCATGTGGTAATTATTTGCCGTTTCAAATTTTAAAGTGTTTAAATTAAGTATCTAAACAATATGTAGTCTATTGTTTAATTTATATAATTACTAGTATGGATATATTTTGAAAGTCCTCAATCGAAATGGTGATTAGTTCGCTTCTTCACTTAACTCACCTTAAGTTCTATCAGTCTTAATCAAAAAGTCCCTCCCCTCGTATCTTTTGAACGGGTATACTTATAATAATGAAATTTGGAGGGGAAATAAACGGATGTAGGCTTCAACTGGTCATCAGGTGACGCAATAGTCATAAATGACGTCACAAAGGCCACTGTGACCAAATTTTAAATGGGACCCTATGGCAAGTGACAGCTCGTTTGAAAGGTATTGAAAATACTATTCAGTCTTCTCCAATTTTTGTTTGGGTTTCGGCTGATTTGATTGATAAATTGAAGAAATACGAAAATTATAGTTTCGCATTTAATTAATAAAGATTTTAAAGTACGCCTCTGGTTAATTGTCAGGTTGACGTTTTGAATCTACTTTAAAAGTGTTTATACCTTGAAAATTTACCAAGCTATTGTTTAACGAGACGTTTAAGGTTTAAATAGGCAAATGGTACGTACTGTACCGACAAAGTAGCAGCTATCTTAATAATTGGTGAATGTAGAAACAATTTCCATGCAGCGGAACGACTGTTCAATGAGAGGTACCCCGATCGCCCCTATATCGAGGGTTTATTTGAGGGAGCTTCTTCGGAAGTTTGAAGCATCAGGTAGTGTCAAGATGCCAAACGATCTGGTCGACCAACAATTAGTGATGACAAAAAAATTGACATAATTGGAGAAATGGTAGTAAACCCTACTTCTTCCACAGCCCAAGTTGCGTCTATCTGTGATAGTCAGTCAAATGACAGTACATAGGGTAGAAAAATCGAATTTAAACGGTTTTCTTCACATAAAAGATTCAATATAAAATTGAACCCGAGAAAGGTAGATCTCAGGTGAAAAACAACTACTTCCGGCAAATACCACGCGGAACGTGAATGATATTCACCTGAAAATCCAGCATACTTCCATAAAATATCAATGGACATGAATGAAATGTTTTTCTGATAAGCTCGATTATGTTTAATTTAAGTCGTGTTCACCTAACAATCCGATACCGGTTTCAGGCCTTGGCCCCATCAGTCGGAGGTATCAACCAGCCAAAAGTCCAAAGAACTCTGGCTGAAGTGAGACACAACGTAAACAAACCATCATCGATCTTGTAACCTATAGGTACGCCGGAAAAGATAAACTTTAACGGCGGTACCTAGTGAAGAAAGAAACACTCCAAATCTCCTACCTCGATAGGTTTCCTAAATGAAAGACCTTCTCAGTAGGAGTGGCAAGCCCGTCTAGCTACAGTGAGAGATAAGTGCCATGTGAAGTGGAAATGAATAGAAAAATCAATTTAAACGGTTTTCTTCACATAAAAGATTCAATATAAAATTGAACCAGAAAGGTAGATCTCAGGTGAAAAACAACTACTTTCCTGGCAAATACCACGCAGAACGTTGAATGATATTCACCTGCAAATCCATGCATACTTCCATAAAATATCAATGGACATTGAATGCAAATGTTTCTTTCTGATAAGCTCGATTAAGTTTAATTTAAGTCGTGTTCACCTAACAATCCGCATACCGGTTTCAGGCTTCTTGGCCCTCATCAGTACGGAGTAGTCAACCAGCCAACAAGTCCAAAGGACTCTGGCTGAAGTGAGACACAACGAAAAACAAACCATCATCGATCTTGTAACCCTATAGGTACGCCGGAAAGATAAACTTTAACTGGCGGTACCTAGTGAGAAAGAAACACTACATGGGTGTGGCTAAAACAAATTTCATCCATACAATTAAAAATGGTGCACCAACTTTCAGATGATGACCCCGACCGAAGACTAGAATTCTGTAAACTATGTCCAAAAAATAAACCAACAAACCAGGCTACATCAGACAATTTGTTTTAGTGGACGAAAGTACTTTCTTTCTCAATGGAATATTAACACTCAAAATGTGAGGTATTGAATGAACAAATCCTCACATCTTTCGTGAAAAACATACTCAATTTCCAGAAAAAAGTAAATGTTTGGGCAGGTATTTTGGGGAAACCACATAGTTGGGCCTCTTTTTCCAATGCTAACTTGACCGGTGAATTGTATCTGGAGATGTTACAAAATGATATTGAGGCGTTAATTCTTGAAATTCTAGAAGATAATCCAGATGAATTGACAACTTGGAAATAACGTTTCAACAAGATGGTGCTCCTGCATACCATTACGGTGCAGTAAGACGTTACCTAGATGAAGAATATCGTGGTAGATGGTTTGGGACGACGAGGTTCCCGATCGAATGGCCAGCTCGGTCACCGGACCTTACACCATTAGATTTTTTTTCTATGGGGTACTTGAAATCTAAGGTTTACGCTACAGCACCTGACAGTATTGCCATTCTGAAACAACGAATTGTTGAAGAATGAGGGCAATTTGCTGACACACTGGGACAGTACGACAAGAGTTTAGCAATAGGATGCATTACTGCCAGGAAGTAGATGGAGCACATTTTGAACACTTATTATAAGAACTGGTTCTTAAATCTTTTATTAATTAAATGCGAAACTATAATTTTCGTATTTCTTCAATTTATCAATCAAAATCAGCCGAAACCCAAACAAAATTGGTATGACTGAATAGGTATTTTGAATACCTTTCAAGCGAGCTGTCACTTGCCATAGGGTCCCATTTAAAATTATTGGTCACAGTGGCCTTGTGACGTCATTTATGACTATTGCGTCACCTGTTATGACCAGTTGAGAAGCCTACATCCGTTTATTTCTACCCTCCAAATTTCATTATTATAAGTATACCCGTTCAAAAGATACGAGGGGGGGAGGGGACTTTTGACTAGCACTGTAGATTTGTTTAAAATCGTATTTCACAATTGTGTTTTCTTTTTTCTCCACAGCTTGTCTTGATAATGAAAATAAACATTTTCGAAAGCTTGACTAAATAAGAAAGAGTTTTACTTTTTCTCATAGGCCATTATTTTGACTGCAACCTCAAGGAATATCCTTTCTACAAAGTTTATTTCAAATTCATAGTTTTTTTTATATATATATATATTTATTCTTCAATTTCTCAGATTCAGTCAATTCATATAATTTCACTCAACAACGTTTCGACATGGTATTTGTCATCATCAGGTTAAAACACGAAAATTAAAAATATGGAGTTTGAGACATATTTAACCTAGCACAATATTGAAATGTATGCACTAAAATAATTCTTTAAAAACATATGGTTCGGAATATAACACGTTATTCAACTCAATATAAAAATATCTGTAACATTTATGAGTATTCACTTACAAATTATTTCATTTGAATTTGTGTTCGCATCTAGTTAATGTATGCACTAAAATAATTCTTTAAAACGTTATTGTAGGAGTGTGTCTTCGACGAAGTTATCGGGAATGGTTTGTTTATCTTTCATGCATTTCTACCCTCTTCATAAGTACATGGGATTGTTTATATTGAGTTCTAGTGTATGGGCCGGACTGTATTTTTTTGGCAGCATGTAAAGATCAGTTTCCATTATTATTACTATAAACAAAGTTGATAAAGGTTGTTATAAATCTGGCTTAAGTTTTCGATATCATTTCTTTTGTTAATGCTATTGGGTTCTTTTTTTATATGTATCATTTCAAGGAATGTTCTTACTCTTGGATTCCTTTCTTTGGTCAAAATTTCAACGTTGTTAGTGTCAAAATTATGTTGATTTTAGTAAATATATATATATATATATATATATATATATATATATAAACACATATATATATATATATATATATAAATATATATATATATATATATATAAGGAGGGCTCCAAAAAGCGACAAATTTTTAGAGCTATTATTTAAACATTTACGCCGTTTTTATGAAAACCGAAGTCCGAAAAATAAGGACTAATTAACAAATGCCTAACTTGTTGAAAAAAAAAACTTAAAAATTGTTTTCCAACGGGATCTTGTTCTTTCAAGTGTTGAGAACACACCATAATTTATTCATATGTTTAATTGATATTTAATACTATAAAAAAATATGTTATATGGCTTTCGAGACGGCGCGCGCATGCCGTAGCGGTCGCGCGGAGCCCTATTTTCAGCGTTAAGTTAAAATTATAAATAATGGAGATAAGAGTTCCAGAATATTGGAAATTTCCTCCTCTTTAAGATTCTTTTCTTTTTTCCGATTTTCGCTATTGCTATCTTGCTATCTCAGAATTGCATCTCGAATCGAATGAGCTATTGCTGATGTTTGGAGACTTGGAAATCCACTTCTTGGCTAGTGTATACCTGTTGAATTCAGCATTGAATATTATTTTCTTCTTCATTCTGATTGTTTCATTGTGAGATATTCGATCTCTGGGTGAAGACATTATTATGGAATTAATAAAGTTTTTTATGGTTATTGGGAATGATGCAAGCGGTTGTTGAATTAAAAGAGGTATTTGGTATAACAATTATATAATCATATCAACACTCATTTGGTATATTTGTAAAATCCTTCCCCTGTTTTACGGCCTAGTTTGCCTTCTCGAACCAGTTTTCCTTGGATTTCAGTTGGCTTAAAAAGTGGATTATCTGGGTATTTTTTGTGCCAACCCTCCAGTATAAAGTGCCCAGTATCAAGACCCGTGTAATCCGCCAATTCGATGGGTCCCATGGGATATCCTGCACCCAGTTTCATTGCCGTGTCAATATCTTGAGCTGAAGCGTCACCTGGTGGAATGAATCTTATTAAAAATGGGAGTATCGCCTCACTATAACTATGTTGAGCATAAGATACCATTATATTTTGATATATAAAAAAAAAACATGTTATCAATGAATGATCTTTCTGGTTGAGAAAATTGTTAGTTATAGCTTTGTTGCATAAATTAAACTTCCTTAACATTGATCTTTCGAAAAATATCAATTCTAAATCAATTTCTCCTGAACTATTTTGTTCCGAGTTCGTCTTCATTTGTAGTTGAACCATCTGAAATTATAGGTTATGTAGAGAGTTTTTTGAATGGAATCGTTTTGAACTATTTCATTGTCATTCCTACAAAATCAATTCAATTCACAGTTTTTGAAAAAACTGACAGAATCTCCGAAATAGGTTTTAATAAAAACAAAAATGGGAAGTTAGCCTAGATCGGGTTTTAACTGATGTCTTTTCAATATTTGTTTTCGTCCCGAAAACTGTCTTTTCTTGAAAACTCCCTTCCTACCTATAAATACCGCATAATGTAAACTTATCCAACTCATTTGATAGAATAGGTTTTTCGGTAACATTTATTTTCAATGATTGGCCTCACTTCAATAAATTCAGAAACTTATTTCGTAATTGTAATCCACGTAATTGTGATTAAAATGGTTGAAATTTAAAAAAGTTCCAGCAATTACTGGAGTGGTTCAATTATTGGCTTGTGATTGACCTTCGATTTGCAAAAGTGAGTGCCTTTCACTCATGTTTCGTCGCAATATCGTTGTGCAAAATTATTAGCAATTTGTGCAAACCTCAACAGTAACCAGATTTGCTTAAATTTGAGTTTTTTTTGTAGCATACATTGCAAAAAAATTAAAATCTACATTTAGTATTTTCCATTTTTTCTCACTAGTATGGGAACGTGAAATTTGTCCATGCTTGTGTGATAATATTTCCAAATTATTACTTTATGATATATTCAACATCTAACTAATTAACACTAGATATATTCTATAAAATCATGTGATATAACAATCGAACTATAACATTTTCGCCATATGAATCAATTGTTGTCCATCAATGGGTCTGAGTCACTTTGTTAAAGTATAATTTCTAACATTTTTTAAAAATATCAGTGACAGTTGAAGAAAATGTGAACTTGAATAATTCTGGTTTTCGAGCGAGATAATTCTAAAACCCACGACAACACATAAATCATGGGACTTTTTGGACCTTCACATCTACCTGATCCTGCACATACATTAGTTTTAGAACTTTGTATCTGTAACATCTCCATGGATAGATATCACAGATTTAAAACGGCCTCAAGGTATCTGGAGAAGTCCGAAAATAGAAACATATGTGTAATAAAATTTTGACTATTATTCCTTTAAAATTCATATTAGGAGTTCGAAGTGTTTCCTGTGAAAAATTGTTACAAGTGTCCAAAAAATATGAACAATAGCACATTCGAACAAGATCCTGTTGGAAAAAAAATATAGTTCATTTTCCAACAAGTTAGGCATTTCTTAATTAGTCCTTATTTTTAGGAATTCGGTTTTCATAAAAAACGACATAAATGTTTCAAAAATAGCTCTAAAAAATTTTCGCTACCTGAAGCCCTTTTATATTATATATATATATATATATATATATATATATATATACACTCAACAAGATCTCATTATAAAAGTTGTTTATTTTGTTTATTATAATATTTTAAAGTTGACAAAAAATTAAAAAAATCTTTTTTTTTATTCATGTTTTGCGGATTCTGTTTTTGCATCAAACGAAGGTATTTGATAAGCTTCGAAAAAAATTCATCAGGACATTTATTTATAAATTGTTTATAAACAAATTTATTAGTTCAATATTAAAAAAAAATACCGTTTTGTTGCCTAGAGAATATAATGATTTTTTAAAAACAATATTTTTCTAAAAAAAAAATGTATTTTTTAATTTTTTTTTTTTTCCTTATTTAATCATTAGTTTTTTTTTTTTCGAAAATCATAATTGTCATTCCTCAATAAAATAACAAAAAATAAAAATAAAATATTAAAAATGTAATTGTTTATTAAGTTAACAATTTGTTATAAACAAATTCCAAATCTCATTATATTTTTTTCTGAAACTACTTAAAATTACAGAAACAACCATATGCAACAATGTCTTGAATATAAAACTTTATTCGTAACTTTGTAAAAATCTATAAAAATGTAAAAAAAATCGACACTTTGTTGCATATAGTTGTTTTTGTAATTTTTAGTAGTTTCAGAAAAAAAATAATGAGATTTGGAATTTGTTTAAAACAAATTGTTAACTAAATAAACAATAAAACTTTTAATGATGTATTTTATTTTATTGAGACATGCCTCTTATGATTTTTAGAGAAAAAAATCATTTTTTACTAATTATTCAAATAATGGAAATATAAAAAAAAACGATTATAAACAATAATTTTTTTTCAAGAAAAATATTGTTTTTAGAAAATATTATATGCTCTAAACAACTAAATGGCAAAAGTATATATTTTTTTAAATATTAAAATTTGTTTATAAACAATTTATAAACAAATGTTCTGAATATTTTTCGAGTGTTATTGAATGCCTTAGTTTGTTGCAAAAATAGAAATACAAAACAATTAAATAAAAATTTTTTCAACATTTTTTTATTTTTGTTAACTTAAAAAATCGTAATAAACAAAATAAACAACTTAAAAAAATTATAACTTGATCTTGTTAAGTATATATATATATATATATATATATAAAAGGGCTCCAGGAATCGAAATTTTTTTAGAGATATTATTCAAACATTTATGCCGTTTTTTAATGAAAACCGAGGTCCGAAAAATAAGGACTAATTAACAAATGCCTAACTTGTTGAAAAATAAACCTATTTTTTTTTCAACGAGACCTTGTTCTTTCAAGTGTTGAAAACACATAATTTATTCAAAGTTTTAAATTGACATTTATTACTCTAAAAAAAATATTTTATGTGGTGTACTCTATTTAGAGACGGCGCATGCCGTAGCGGTCGCGCGGATCCCTAAGTTAAAATTATAAATAATCCAGATAGAGTTCCGGGTGTCGAAACATTTTTATTGGAAATTTTTCTCCTCTTTAATAATCGATTATCGCTATCGCTTATAGTTTTTGAGTTATTCCCAAAAAACTGAACCTCTTTTTTTGTTTTTGTTTTTTGTTAAAAACAATTGCAATTTTCGTCAGAAAGAAAACAAAAAATTGTCTTTCTCAGAATTGCATCTTGAATCGAATGAGCTATTGCTCATATTTTTTGGAGACTTGGAACTATGTTTCGCAGGAAACTCACTTCTCGACTAGTCTATCTAATGGTCTGAAGCTTCCACTATTGAAGAAGCAAGAACATCGACGTCAAACTCGCGAAGTTCTACGAATTGTTACTATTACAATTATTACAAATAATTCGTGAAGATACATTATTGTGTTAACTTGAAATTGAAATTCAAGTTATATTTGTTCAATTGAAATTTGAGATTCGACTTCGTGATTACTACCCATATCTGTTATTCAATCCAAGAGTAATTTTTAGAGATGATTCTTGATATAATTATACGTTTATGACGGGTTGCCTATCGAGTAATGGCCGCATGTAAGTACTTTTAATTGAAATGTCATATTTGTTTTTCAACAATTATACTTAGTTTTTCTCTACACGGTGGAACAGGAGTGCCTTTGTAAAACCGCCCGCAAACAGGTGTTGCTAGCTTATAAAGAGATACATAAGAGCGAGAGAGAGAGAGTTTCAGCGCTCCACCCTGTATACTGACAAGGTGGCAGTATGCCAGCTTTGTGTCGTTTTAAATCTCAGTAATTAATAGAAAATAAAATGTAAAAACAAATTTATCATTCAATATATCAGAATATATTCGATTTCATCGGGTTTTTAGCAATCGGTTACTAATTAGTTGAACATTTTGAAAAATATGACATTAATCTGAATTTAAACTTGAGCGTGAAGTTTGTCTGTTCATTAATGTTACCGAGGTCAGCATATTTATGGATTTTGTAAACAAATAAATTATACCGTACAAAAATATATAAAAAATATGCGCATGTAAAAAATTCAAAAAACTATGTCCATATTTTTATTTAAAAAAAACAAGAAATTAGCAGGTGTCGGCTAACATTAGTATCCTAATTTATTATTTATAAGGAAGTGAAAACAATATGACAGTTTAATTTAATTTTTTAATAATATATCTATTTATATATGGATGTTACAATAATATTCATTTCATGATACTTAGTCTCATAGCTGGCGCTGGCTGATATCCAGATGGTCCGAGTTCGAATATCGGCACGACTACTGAAATAAAAGTTTATTTTTGTTGTTTCTTTGAGCGGGAGGAGATAGGTGACCAACCGAACATTCTTGGTACCTAGATATCAATCCTTCGGACTGTACACGGTTACCAGCCGAGTAGTGCTTCGGATGACACTTGAAAAGCTAAGGTCCCCGTCTTCTTAACTCACACAAGTCTCTGACTTTCGAGGGTTGCTTGGCAACTAAGTTGGCGGTTAAAAACAAGTTTAAACAAACAAAACAATAGCTACAAATATCAGAATCATTATCTGAATTTTCAGAGAAGGTATTTATTCTCCACTCGAATCAAAAACCACACCTTCTACTTGCAGTGGCGTTGAATTTCCAATGAACCATGAAAACCGTCTAATAGCCGGCCGTTATTTTCAGCACTAAGACGTATAGTGTGGAAACGGTCCATTATCTTACGAGTCAATTATTTTCGGAGGTAAAGCTCGGACAGGTCGATTTTGTATTTTACTTTCCACGTTTTGAAAAAAATAAAAAAAAAATCCACCACCTTACAAGATATGACATCATCGATATTTTTTTCATTGAAAGGGTATATTTTTATATCAAAATTTGGAAGCCCATATTTCTCAACCATGCCTTTCTGAAAAATATTACCCTAAAATGAATTATTTGGAATTACGATGGTATTGTCAGAAAAACAGCGAATAGAAGTTTTGATGATCTAAGGTTACGGCGATCGTAAAATAAGTATGGCAGAAGTATGCGACATCTTTAATGAAAAATATCCTGATCGAGAACCAATAAGCAAACCGACGGTAAGTAAAATGTTACATGAATTCAATGAGATTGGCAATGTTAGGAATAAGCCCATAGCAGGAGTGGCAGGCCTACCGTGGCCGAAGACTCTCAATTGAATGTATGACATGGAATTGAAGAAAATCCTCATCGTTCAATTACAACTTTATCATACAACGATGAGATCTGTCGTAGTGCTGTGCAGAAAATTCAAGAAAAGCCAAATTACATCCATATGAAGTTAAACTTATACATGAACTTAATGAAGACGACTTCTTCTGTTATCAAAATAATGGCTTTGAATTTAATGTCTTATTTTCCGACGAATCAACTTTTTATATAAACGGTACCGTGAATATGCAAAATTGTTGTTATAGGGCAACAGAAAATACCAATTGGACAATGGAAGCTCATACCCAATATCCCCAAAAATAACTGTGTGGGCTGGGATTTTTAGGAATACCATTGTGGGACCATATTTTTTTGACGGTACTGTGAAGGGTTGAAATTATTTGGAAATGTTACAACATGTAGTTCCCTATTTAACTGTAACATTTCCAGACATCAATCAACTTGGTCGAATAGTTTCTACTATTTGGTTCCATCAGGATGGATTAGTTCCACATTATGCTCGAGTGGTTAGAGATTTTCTCAATGAAACCTTTCCCAATCGCTGGATTGGACGACGCGGTCAGATTGAATGGCCTGCTAGGTCCTCAGATTTCACTCCCATGAAGTTTTTTCTCTGGGGTTACTTAAATAGTGAAGTTTACATACATCGACCTACGGATTTGGAAGACCTTAAAGAGAGAATTCGAACTTCAATTCAACGAATTGCACCAGAGATGTTGTGAAACTCAACCCAAGCATTCATCAGATGTCTTGGATAGTGTCAACTAACCCAAGGAGCTCAGTTCGAGCATTTGTTGTAAATTCGTTCATTTTTACTACCTACTTTCATTGCAAAATAAATAATTAAATGAATGTTAAGAAATATGAACACTACTTTCCCTTATACTCAGTATACTGTGACTTTAAGTATCGCCTATGACGTATGTTGATATAAAATTATAGGTACCCTTTCAATTTTTTTTATCGATGACGTCATATCTTGTAAGGTGGTGGGAAAAAATTCATTTTTTTAAAGGTGGAAACTAAAATACAAAATCGAACTATCCGAGCTTTACCTCCTAAAATGATTGACACGTGAGATAATGGAGCGTGTCCACACTTTATGAACGCCCTGTAAGCGGCCCTATAGCATTTTGCCACATAAATCGTCCACGACAATTTTTGTTCTGAGGATTTCCAGCACGGCGAAAGAGACACTAGCTAGTTAAGTACCTCATCTGTCGGCGCATGCGCAATAGAGTTGAAACGACACAACTGGCACACTGCATCTTTGTCAGTAGACGTTGTTGTGTACTAACTCTCTTCCCCTCTTATGTACATTTATAAGCTAGTAAGCACTATTTGCTGGCGGTTATACCTAGGCAACTCTGTCCCATCATGTAATTTGATGTATAATATATTAAAATACGTAATGAGTGTAAAAGTTAAACAAAGTTATACCTGTTTACACCTGGTTTCCAAGAAGTTGCGGGCAAATGGAAAGCGGCAACCCAACCTTTTTAATTTCTCTATATATCTCTCTTTGAACTGAACTTCAACTCTTCTTGAAACCAATTGTTTAAAAACAAATATTTAATTTCAATTGAAAGTACTTGTGGCCATTATTTGATATATAAAGATCATGCTGTTTGATAGGAAACCCAGCACGTATACTTATATTAACAATTATATCTAAAAATTACTTTTGGATTAAATAACGAATAGAGGTAGTAATCACGAAGTCGGATCTCGTAATATTATTATACCCACCTCTCTCAAGCATTCTAACAGCCTCTGTGATATACGGTACCAAAAGTCTGTTGACAACAAATCCAGGCGTATCTTTGCAGGTTATGCAGGTTTTTCCTATCGCTTTGCCCCATGCCATCATCGCTTGGTAGGTTTCCTCCGTCGTTTCAGGAATCCTCACAACCTCCAGGAGTTTCATAATCGGCACAGGGTTGAAAAAATGCAAACCCCCAAACCGGTCTAGACGTTTCGTCACCGAAGCTATTTCAGCAATGGAAAGTGAGCTTGTGTTCGAAGCAAATATTGTTTTTTCGGGAGCTGCATCATCGAGACTTTTGAATAATTTATGTTTCAGTTCTAGGTTTTCGACGATAGCTTCAACGACTAGGTCTGTTTTTTCGATGTCTGTTGTTAGGTCTGATGAGTATTTGAGCCGAGATGAGGACTCATCGAGGAATTTCTTAGCAGCTGCTCCGTCATCTTTGTATAGCTTTTTAGCAACTCGTCCAAGGTTGGTTGCTATACTTGCCTCGGATTTTTTCAGTATGTCCGAGCTCAAATCTACTAGGACTACGTTACTGCCACTTTGAGCTGCGACCTGTGGATTTATTGAAATTAATCGATAAATGAATCACTGAGACTATGATCAATAAACACCAATTGAACGAACAGACATTTTCACAAAACTCTGATTATGATGGAGGATCAGATTACAATAGATATATAGACTGCGATCTTACTAAAAATTGCCCTTATACAAATTGTAAAATAACGGAAATATCATAATTGACAAAGACACATAATAAGAAGTTTCCAAACAGTAGCCAATCAGAAAACTATATGCTAAAAGCGTGAACTGTCATGTGCCTCATTTGTTGTTTTTGATTATGTGCAAGTTCTAAGAATTGAGAAAATTTCAAAAAGTTGTCGAGTACGACTCAACAACGAGTGCCAGGTCCACAGCAAGTGGAGTAGCCATAGTGGAGTACGAAAGACGATGAAACCGGAACCATTTTATCCATTGAATAGAAAATCCTTACGCTATACGACGACCACATAAGTAAATAACGTGGGAGAACTTGGAGAGTAGAAACCGAATGTGTAGTTTTTTTGAGTTGACTCTTGGTTACGCCTACCAAGCCTCGCGTATGAAACATAAAGCGGTAACAATTTTTGTGAACTTATCAGGACTATAATAGGACTAATTTTATCGATAAGTTCTTACCACGTTTATTCAACATACATCTGAGTTATTATTGGTGAACTCACTACTACATATTGTTGAAAAAAAAGTCTACTTTGATAACACCATATACATTGCGGCTTTTTGTAGCCTCCCCCCGTGTTAACTTTTGAACGGTTAGGCATAGAACAATGGGACAAAAACCGTTTTGAATGATATTACCGATACTACTCTTTGAAATAGAAGATATCGTGATTTTTCGATAGATGGCGCGGGGAGGCACATCAATTTTAAAAATTTCAAATAGTATGGGTGGTCAAGTGACACATCGTTGAAAATATAATTCAATTCTCTTTTCAAACATCTTTTTTTTAATTAATTTTTTTTTTCAAATATGATTTTAAATGTGAATTGTGAAAAAAAGTATTGACGAAATTAAAAAAGAATAGATAGTTGAAAAGTTAATTGATTTATCTTTTCAACGATGTGCCACTTGATGCCATTAATGTCTTTCATTCCAAAAAGTAGTATCGGTGATATCATTTAAAATGGTTTGTGTCCCATTGTTCTACGTCAAAACGTTCAAAAGTTAACACAAGGGTGGGGGGGGGGCTATAGAAAGCCGCACTGTATAGTGATACTCAAGAATTATTGTATAGTCCAATAAATATTGAGAATCTGTAGTAATTTCAGTCTTAAATAATGTATATCTTAATGGAATGTGCCTAGGAATATCGTTACTATTTTCCTGTGCATGTTCGATGAACCCTCCAGAAACAGGACTATCTTTGATATTTGTGTATTTCTCCATACCGCCCAATTTACCACATCGCAATGTAATTATGTAAGTAGGTACTATTGAGATACGGTTGCAATAAGCAAAAAGTATTTATAATCATGGCCGATTATTAAAAACTTCTGGTAAACAATGCCATTCTCATTAGGAGCAAGCTAGACATATATAATTACATGCCCTGACTGACTGATTCACTGACTGATTCACTAACTGATCATCAACACCCAGACCAAACCACTGGATCCAAAGAGCTAAAATTTTGACAGCGTATTCCTTTGATGGCATCGATAAACATCCCCAAAGAGGTGAAGGGGAGTGAAAGTGAAAGTAGCGTTAGTTTTGAAAATAGAGACATGGAAATTGATATTTGGGCTTTTTTTCTGATCAAAGAAACACTTATTTCAGGGTTTTTGAAAATACAACCCTAAAAGGGTTCAAATAAGAGTTGAAAGTTCGTATAGTAGAAATACCGTTAGTTTTTAACCGTCATGAGTGAAATGGAGGGTTGAATTAGGATTAGAAATTTGTTAGCGGGTTCCGTTAGTTTTCAATTTAGGGTCATAAAAATATTTCAGCTCTTTTTCACAAATAAAGAAATACGCGTTTCAGTATTTTCAGAAACTCAATTACCTAAAGGGGTGAAGTTTGTATGAGGGTTTCGTAAGTTTTAAAGATCAAAGGTCTTTGTTACAAATATTCTACCCCTGAAGGGCTGAAAGTTTTCATGGGGGTTTCGTTAGTCTTTAAGATAGGGTCATAAATATTGGTGGTTTGCTCTCTATTGCAAATAAATAAATTGTTTTCCCCTTTATTTGAGAATTTTGTCCGGAGAGTGGAAAGAGGTTAGTGAATTTGCCGTAAAAAAATGCAAATCAATTATGCCACCAACTCGAGATAACGGAATAAAAGCATAAAGGGATAATGGGAAACGGGATAACGAGATAACCGGATTACTGGAAACGGAATAACAAAAAAAATAAGATGACGGGAAGCGGTTAAAGCCACAGGCATAAGCTAGATAGAACCACACAAAAAGAAGCACTGGAAAAATACAAATTCTACGCAGACGAAGTATAAAATATATTTGAATAAAAATTATATTTTTGAGCGTAGAGTTGTGCTGGCCAATTCAAATTATCCAATCACTGAAATTGTTGATTTCAAAATATCAATTGCTCCGTTCAATTTTTATAACTAGAATTTTTCTAAAAATAAATGTTTAACATGGGACTCTTTCAAATTGATGCTTCAGATATCCCAAATCCATTAGAATTTCTCTTATATCATGAAATATCTACCTAGATTCACCTAGAATTTGGCTTTTCAAATTCAGATAAAAATTGAAGGGCATATAGTTTTCTTCGTTGATGCAATACTGAATCGAATGGTGCAATTATCCAACGTTTCTAGTTACCATGAATTTTTGAATATTTTGTTCCAAGCGCTGGTCTTAAAACCTTCCTGAATCCGTTAATTTCGAGAATAGAAAATAAGTAGGGAGATAATTTTTAGTTGAAATTCTTTCCTCTACAAAATTTCTAGTATATTCAAAACTCTCACAGTTTTGGAATTATATTAAAAAAATACTTCATGAATTTTTTTAACTTTTGTTAGGGGTGAAAACCTGTCAAACTTCACAGATAATTACAAGAAACTTTCAAAAATTCAGAGAGAAAGGTCAAAATTTTGAATCGAGGAATCTTTAAGGAGATCGAAGAGCCCCCATAAAAATTGTTTGTGATAATTCATGCACAGTTGTTTCTAACTTAATTCATAGTACCTAATAATTCATTTTGATTATGAGTATTTGATATAAAATGTGAAAAAGTTAAGGCTAACCCAACGGACAATTCATTAAATTTAAAAAATAATAATCATCATGATTATATTTATATCGTTGAGAATAAAATAACCCATTGGTAATATATAATGATATAATGATGGAGAAGGTTAGAGGTCGGACTCCAAACTCTTCTATTTTTTCTAGATAGCACGAACCGTCAATTTGAGAGATATCACCGATTGGCATTTTTCAAGGTATGGGACGGTTCATTACATGAAACTCATTCAATTATGATATCTGCTAAAGAATATGAATTTGATTTTATTAATTTTCTGCGGAGAATACTTATTTACATTTATTACTTTATTGTAGACATGTGTTTGAAATGTGCCTTTCTATAATAGTAGGGTTAGGTAGAACATGTGTATTCCTAAATATATACTTCAGTGACTGTTTATGTCGGTTTAATTTTCTATAGATTTTTTCCTGGAGGAATTTGACGATTTTAGATAATTTTGGGTATATTTCATTCAATTATAAAGGCAATCAAACAGTTTCCATGCATTATTATCAATTTGCAATTCACTCACGTACCTACATTCATCATAAAAATAAATGAAATAAGGAGTAATTGTAAACTGAATAGATAAGCGGCAATTAGTTATCATATCACACTGTATGAGATAAGTTTGTTCAATATGGGTACCTATCAATGTTCAATCGTGAATGAAAAGCATTCGAGCGTGTTTTCCACTAACCTGCGCAATTCCAGAACCCATCAAACCGCCTCCAATAACTGTAACATGTTTTATAACGTTCAAAGAATTGGTTGTAGAAAGGTTCCTCTTTATAATCCCAGAAAACACAGACATCTTGGGAATCCTAGTGATCGAACACTAATCAACGCAACACAACGTTTAATAGACTAGTAGCGGTTCACGGCCAGTCATGATGAAATTGTCTGTAAACATCTGATTAAAATCACAACGTTGCCACAATTTCATATTTCTTCATAGCAAGGGAAAACTAGAACTAGGAACTTTCGATTCTAATATAGGAACTGAAAAACTTAATATCAAACATCTAACAAAAAAAGCTCGTCTTTAAAGTACATTCAAGTAGAAGCTTGTTCTCAAAGAGAATTTCATGTTATTAAATTGTGAAATTTTTGTGTTTCAGTCAGGGGGGTGCATCTTGTCTTGATTTATCAAGACAGAATATTTAGCTTTCTTGGCTTGCCCTGATCTTGACACTTTGTTTCTTCTCTGGATGACAATAATTTTAAAGATTTTGAAATGATATAATTTAGTTGGGGCTGAATCAATAGTTGAACGAAGTTCCTTTACGCGGCTTGCGGTAGGTGATGACTGGTAGAAATCGTCACGTAAGAAAAAAGCGTTATGCTCCCTACTTGCCACTTTCTCTCTCTCTCTGTGTGTCTCTTTCTATTATACACCAGTCTGTATGACAAGCATCCAGCTCTTGCTCATACTTTCAAAGGGAAAAATATTGAGAAACTATACAACGTTTGTATATCGTTTTTGCACATAATTTCTAATGTTTTTTGTTTGCCGAAGTTGGATTACATTGAATATGTGGCACGGCAATTTGATATAATATAACGAATAGTATTATCAGGAATAAAATACCTTTTACTATGGCGGAGAAGTTTGGAAAAAGTATTACTTGGTATTACGTTTGATTTCTACCAGTCAACACCTACCGCAAGCCACTTGAAGAAACTACGTTCCTGACAGGGGTCCAACGACCGCACACGTTTTTTCTCCAAAAAGATCACTTTATATATATTGGTTGTGTTATGTTCCGTATATGTAGATACTTTTACTGTCATTGTTTCTACGATTCAGGTTTACTTGGAAATTAGTGAATAAATGACAAAAATATCATGAAAAAGCATTTAGAGAATTAGTGGTCCTTGGAACTCAGAGAAAGTATAAGTTTATGATATGTGTAGGTACCTAATTGTTTTTTCAGACAAAATAAATGAATGTCATTTTCCTGGTTCAGTGCCTTGATCTATGTAAATCCTTTTTAATTTTTTAATCATTTCCGCAATCTAAGCTCACCATGTTCTTTGCCTTCAAATTATTTGATCAATGTTTCACTGCTTGTTTTCCACTTATATATCCAAGTAATTCTCCAGAAATTTTCTCAAATTGTTCATTTATGTTAGGTTTAAAAAACAAGATTGTGCTTCAAGCCCACTAACCTGTCTCTTCTCTTTTTCCACGATAGTCTTGTTTCTTGGATATATATATACAGAGTGGCCACTTTTTTAATGGGATTGTATCGGTAACTTTTAAACCATAAGAGTTAGACGGTCGGTCAAATGGAGAAAAAGTTGCATTCACAGAAGCATTGTCAAGCAGTTCAAAAAAATCGAGATTATCAGGGCCGGTTATTGAGATATCATAAGAAAAGTAAATTCTGTCATTTTGATTATTCTTTTTTTCCCACTTTATTTCGAATATTATAAAAAAATTACACGGGAGTTTTTTATTCGACAGTAAATTATCCTCATTTAAACATAATCAGATTTTGTATCCAACGTTTCGTACGCTCTGGGCCACCCTCAACCTCATTTTTTTCAATACGGACCTGCATATTTTATGACACTTTTCGAAATAACTTTCAACGCTGAATTCACCGATATATCAAACAATGTCATTCAAAGTTGATTTTCAGGTGATTTTGACCCTTATCCAAATTTCTTTGGGTCGGATCTGTATTACATTTAGGTACCTTTAGTTTAATTAACAACATGCAATACATTTCGATAAGAAAATCAACTCACTCATCTTCAACTGAATGGAACGTAACAGAATCAAAGCAAGAAACACGTAATAATTATTTAAAAATTTCAAGAGGTGAAAAACCTAATTCATAATAATTGAACGAAACTATAATTTAATGAAAGAAAAATCAAATGATTATTCGAAAGTAAATGATGAACATTAATGAAGTAAGTGTTCGAAATGTCCACCATTTTGTAAAATGCACTTTGCGGTTCTGGAACCCATACTTCTTATACATTTGCTTATTTCGTCTCCTTGAATACCTTCCAATACATTCTCAATCTTCTCGCGAGGAATCATTATTGTTGGATTTGTCATTTGTTCCGTTGAAACAAATCACAGAATCGAACTTTATTTTGAGATCATTACGATATAATTTTTGCAAGGCTTGGTATTCAAATTTAAAATCATTGTATTCGCGTCTCTTGACTATTTTATTAACAGCAGTTTTTGATAAATTGCATTCACTGGCCACAGTTCTCGATTTTTTTTCTGGGTTCAATTGAATTTGGGTCAGAACATTGATATCGTTGATAGACTTGTTTTTTCTTACATACACACAACTCTAGGTTTATTGAAGGTATTATTTTCAAGTAGTATGCCGTGGATAAAAAAGAACATAACAAGAAATGTCATATTATTTGTCACTTCGTTTATTATTGTGTCACAAATACTTTTCTGAGTAATTTCAATTCAACTCATTCGATATGGTAAGATACACAAATGTACGAAGTGTACATAAAACTAGATAGAAATTCGTTCAAAGCACAACAAAGGTATGGTGAATTATATCCTGAAAGAACAACACCAAATATTAAAATGTTTCGACGTTTATCTACAACGTTACTTGCACATAATTCATTCATCAAACATAGAGGTCCTTATGTACGACGAAACGTGCCCAATGACATCAATATTCTGGCCCAAATTCGAATGAATCCAGGAATAGGATCGAGAACTATGGCCAGTGAATGCAATTTATGAAAAAGTGCTGTTAATAAAATACTCAAGAGACCCGGATACCATGACTATAAATACCAAGCCGTGCAAAAACTATATCGCAATGATCCTGAGAGAAGGTTGCAATTCTGTGATTGGTTTCAACGGAAGGTGCGGAATAACAACAATTTTGCGCACAATATCATTTGGGGAGACGAAACGACATTCACAAATTCTGGCATGTTCAATCGAAGGAACAAACATTTTTTTGCCACAGAAAATCCTCACTTAATTCATGAAGTTAGACATCAATATCGTTTTTCTTTGAACATATGGGGCGGTTTGTTGAATAATAAATTACTGGAAACCTATTTTATTGACGGCAACCTAACCGGAGCAAAATAAGTAGAAATTATAGAAGAAATGTTGGATGATCTTCCTATACGGTATTGGCATAATAGTCCATAGTTCCGACAAGACGGATGTGGTCCACACAACTCAAGAATAGTCACAGACTATCTAAATCGAACTGTTCCCGATTCATGGATTGGAACAAGAGGTCCAGTAGCATGGCCTGCCAGATCTCCGGATTTGAATCCGCTGGATTTTTTTTTGTGGGGATATCTCGAAAATAAAATTTATGATACTACGAACCCGACAATAGAGATTCTTCGCGAGAAGATTGAGAATGTATTGGAAGGTATTCAAGGAGACGAAATAAGCAAATGTATAAGAAGTGTGGGTTCCAGAACCGCAAAGTGCATTTTACAAAATGGTGGACATTTCGAACACTTACTTCATTAATGTTCATCATTCACTTTCGAATAATCATTTGATTTTTCTTTCATTAAATGATAGTTTCGTATAATTATTATGAATTAGGTTTTTCACCTCTTGAAATTTGTAAATAATTATTACTTGTTTCTTGCTTTGATTCTGTTACGTTCCATTCAGTTGAAGATGAGTAAGTTGATTTTCTTATCGGAATGTATTGCATGTTGTTAATTAAACTAAAGGTACCTAAATGTAATACAGATCCGACCCAAATTAATTTGGATAAGGGTCAAAATCACCTGAAAATCAACTTTGAATGACATTGTATGATATATCGTCGAATTCAGCGTTAAAAGTTATTTCGAAAAGTGTCATAAAATATGCAGGTCCGTATTGAAAAAAATGAGGTTGAGGGTGGCCCAGAGCATACGAAACGTTGGATACTAAATCTGAGTATGTCAAGTTGAGGATAATTTACTGTCGAATAAAAAACTCCCGTGACATTTTTTGATAATATTCGAAATAAAGGGGGAAAAAAAGAAAAATCAAAATGACAGAATTTACTTTTCTTATGATATCTCAATAACCAGCCCTGATAATCTCCATTTGTTTGAACTGCTTGACAATGCTTCTATGAATGCAACTTTTTCTCCATTTGATCGACCTTCTAACTCTTATGGTTTAAAAGTTACCAATACAATCCCATTAAAAAAGTGGCCACTCTGTATATATATATATATATATATATATATATATATATATATATCCACGAAGTCCACAATGAGATAAACTTTTTAGATATGACTCTTCATAACTCGAATAAAATTGAGACTGAATGGTATACAAAATCTACCTGGTCAGGCAGATACCTGAACTACATGTTAAACCATCCTATGTCACAAAAAAGATCAGTCATCATAGGGTCGGCAGACAGAGCGATTGAACTGTCTGACAATAAATACAGAAACAGCACTATCGAAAAAACTAAAAATATACTCAAAGAGAAAAGCTACCTCAAAAAACTTATAAACTATATTTTCGCAGACAGATTAACTGAATTTCAAAAACATACTGAAGCTCAACCGAGTAACAAAAAAGTAAACAATAAATACCTGACACTACCTTATATCTCAGGATTATCAGAGAATTTCAAGAAAGGTTTTAAAAAACATGAAATTACAGTATGCCATAAAGCATATAATTTGCTTCAAAACAACTATAGTCAGCTAAAATCGAAAACACCTAAAAACAAAAAAACACATGTAGTATATGAGGTGCCTTGTGCAAACTGTAATCAGGTATATATAGGTCAAACTAGTCAGTATTTGGAAAATAGATTAAATGGACACAAATACGATAAGAAGACCCAAACTGCGATTAGTAAACACGAGCAACAACTAAACCACAAATATGATTTTCCAAAAACTAAAATTATCAAAATTGAGCATAACGAACCCAGAAGAGAAATATATGAAATGATCCATATTAAACAATCCCCAAATACTGTCAATTTTAAAACAGACATAAAATATCTAAATAAAATGTACTATAATATCATGTAGATCGGTACATAAACTGTCAGTTTTCAGCTATCTTACATGCTTTCAGTCCTAAGCGTTTAAACTTTTAACCTTTAAAAAAATAAAATTTAAATAAAAAACAAAAAATAAAAAAAATAATGTGCTCGCGTCAGGATCGAACCTGGGACCTTTGGTTGCGGGGCGGACGTCCAATTCCAATTCCAAAATATTTATTTGTCTTTCTAGGTTACATTTCAACTCAAATCTAATATGTACAACTATTCTATATATAGAGAGAGAGAGAGATTTATTAACTACGTACATATATAAATACATTTGTAGCAAGTCCTTGAGAAAAACATTTTTTTTTTAATTAAAAGTTACAAGTTAAAAGAGTGAAACTAAGTTAGAAGAGTAAAACTAAATTTCCTGCGGTGATACATCACATTACAACACAGGAATAAAATGAGGTTAACTCAGAACTAGTCATTGTAAACAATACATAAAGGGGTATAAAAGTTGCATTGACAAACACATTGAAAGCCCATTAAAAGCCCAGATCATCCACGTTAAAATTATAGTTTAAAAAGTCCTTTACGGAGTAAAAGCGTTTACGGAGTAAAAGCATTTACATATATACATATACAAATTGTTCAGGTTCTTCTCTTGGGAAAAGGGAAGAGCGGGAATTTGTGGCCTTTGGGATGCTTGGGGAGACCCGACGGCCTCTTTTGCCCTTAACCAAGGGTTAAAAGGGTCGTCCTTGCTGATGTTGACAAGTAGACTTTGGCGCATGCTAGATTTTTAGTTTTCAGCAGTTCATTCTTAGTGCTCACCTCTTGCATGGCTCATGCGAGCGTTTCGAGTGTATTCAATTAAAACAATTCATTCCTGTAAATTTATCAATTTTTGGTAATATCTTAGTTATTATTGGAAAATAAATGAAAAAAAAACAACTTAAAGTAATTCTTATTGGGGTGTGTTCCCTGCTTGCCAACCTGGAGTGAAAATAAAACGAAAAAAATTTTTTCTTTATCCTGGCTCTGCACGGATTCGAACCCAGGATCTTCAGATCATCAGGGCACGACTCTAGCCATCTGGCTATTTCGGTGGGGCGGACGTGCTGCCACACAGCTACTGTGCCTGTCACAAGTCCTAAAAAATAACTATTAGTGATTTTACCGTTTTAGATTTGCAATTGGTTTTGAACTCTCGATTCAAATAAACATAAAACCCTTATTACACTATGCCTTTTTCGTGCCTATTTTTGTGCTTATTTTCATGGCTATTTGTTGGCTGAATTTCCCCAAATAACTGGCACTATTACACCGTGCCTTTTTGATGATTGTTTCAGGCGCTGATTTCAGAGCTGCAAACCTAAGGAAAATTGACATTTACCTTAAATGATTAAGTAATTTAGTATACCTGGACTATTTGTTTCAACTTTTTCCTTACCTGGCACACGATTTTTTCTTCTTTTCTGTCACACTGAACAGAACGAAAACTATGTGATTAATTTAATCTATTTGTTGGTTATGTCAAGTCCTGTTTTCGCAAACCTGACATTTCCACAAACGTCCTTGAAATCCCCTCGATTCAGGCGGAAAAAATAGAACCAGTCCTATTTATTTTCACACCTGAAACAATCAACAAAATAGCCACGCGCGCATGCGTATTTGTTTAAAATTTCAGCCACGGGCAGTCAGGCAGACAAATAGGTACGAAAAAGGCATAGTGTAATAAGGGTTTAACCTGCAAAGCAATCAAAACATTCGAGATATGTGGTAGTCTTTCACTCAGTTGTAAATGTGTGTGTGACAATATTGTAAATAGTTTCATTAATTGTATTTTAACATGATGGTTGTGCTGATGGTAAGTTGATCAAGATTTAAACTTTCCATTTTAATCGTTGACAAACTGTTTTTTGCTTATATTTTAGTCTGACCCATTGAGAAAGGCCAAAACCCCGGCTGAAACGTCTGGAATTAATTAATAAATAAATAAAAAAACCTTTGCTTTTTAAAAACCTTATGTCCAAAAAAAAAATATATATAATATATATATATATATATATATATATATATATATATATATATATATATATATATATATATATATATATATATATATATATATATATATATATATATATATATATATATATATATATATATATATATATATTATATATATATATATATATATATATATATATATATATATATATATATTGCCTATTTAAATACCAATATAATTAATGTCCGTTTATGTACTTTCAAAATATACCGCGTACTGCACCGCACTAAATAAAATGTCACCTCGAATGCCGCTAAAAGAACGAACTCGTTCCGTAACAACTGTTTTTGCGGCAGTTGATCAGAATCTTGAAATTTGTTATGCTGGCATGATCTTGATTAATCTAAGGACTCAACTTTGTACATTGTGCAAAAATCGTTGTGTAGACTCGAAAGTACCACTTTCTCGCCATCGATAACTGAATAGTTGTTTCAATTCGGTAATTATTATAGAATTCAATTCTTTAGATGTATTGTAAGTCCCTCACATACGTGTGTAGAACTTGTATTAGAGACACATGTATTTTTTTGTTTTTCATTATAATGAGCCTTTTTCCTCAAGTACGGATAATTCCCCACTAGCAGCGCTAGTAGTCCGGTAGGGACAAACATTACCTAACTCACATTGAAATACATGTAAAAATATACATCAACAAAATGTTTTTTAAAGAAGACGACGTTCCAGGAGCCAAATAAAAATTTCCAAATGTGAAGGATAATAATGTAGCAACATTAAAACGGTGACATGCTTGTCGGAATCTTGAAATTTACGAAAAAAAAAAGAACTAATAGACAGGTCAGTACGCAAGGTTTAGTTATTATGCAGCGGTATTCTTGAACTCTGACGTTTAAAATAGTTATAAATTTCATATCAATTGATCGCGACATTATACTTTCAACCGCGGAATGCACAAACTTGGGTGTTTGGTTTGATTCTGAGCTCAGATTCTCCAAACATATCCAAATGCTATGTAGTACCCCTTTTGGCACACTGAAACAACTATTTCCTCAAAGGCACGTTCTTCCTCAACAAATTAGGTTAAACTATGTGAAAGCTTAATATTTTCAGAATTGTCTTATTGTGACCAGTTTTACGGGTCTGCAATAATAAACTCTAATCTAAACAGGCTACAATTAATCCAAAACTCTCGTGCTCGTTTTTGCAATGGTCTCAGAAAATACGATCGAATATCTAATAAAATAACAGAATTGGGTTGGTTGAAAATAGATGAAATGTTCAAACTGCACACTCTCACTCTTACGCATGAAATTATAAAAACAAAGATGCCCCCATATATATATATATACGGTAAACTCGGGTTCCTAAAGCATAATTGTGTTAATACTAGGAAAAACAGACTTTACAGATTCCCAAGCATTTTCACTGCTTCCAAGCTTTATAATGATCTTCCGACTCCTTTTAGGGATTATTCAGTAATCAATTTCAAAAGAAGACTCAAACTTTCTTTTTTTTTGGAATCCTAGTCACCCAACGTCTCACAAACCTTGTTATGTCAATCTAACCTGAATAATGTATTTAATAGTAAGTATTATTATTCAGTAGTTATTTATATGCGCATATATGTGTTTAATGTGAATATAAATGTAAATTTATGTGATATGTGTGTGGGTATATCTATTGTATTTATTGCATTGATGTATATTTATTGTTTGTTATATCTATGAAATATTAATCTCCCCCACCACTATTATATTCTGTTTGCATTTGTATATTTAATCGAACTGTTTGTAAAAAATTGGTATAGTTGAAAAACAGCTTTCAGCTGACACTTCACCATTTCATATTACATGTGAATAAAGGCGGTTTGTTATTATATTATTATTATTATAAATTGATTTCAGAATGAAAAATGAGTCAAATTATTTGGTAATTGAGATAAATTTAATACATTACAGTGAATATGATTCAGTAACCAATAGAGAGGTTATCTTTCAAGTTGAAGTTGAAAACATTTATTTTTCTAATTATTTTATAACAACCTACCTTACTAATCGTTGCAGAAACTGGATCAAGATTTCCTTCAGTTGGACCTTCACCACCAATAGAATGTTTAGAGCAAACATATGAATATTTATTTATTTTTTCTTTTGTTAAACCCACTCTCCTCGAGGCATGGATCCATTTATTACATCTAAGCTCATTAATGTGGGGTTTTACGAATGGTATAAAAAACACGTTTTTCTCTAGATATCGATTATCCGAAGTACAATTCGCAAACAACTACAATGTTTTCTTGGCATTGTGGTTATTAAAAAAATTGTTACTTGATTATTTTAAATAATTCAACTGTATCACTTAAATAACACGTTATTGAATGGAGTAAGTTTGATGTTTGTCCCTAACCAAGTGCTGCTTTTCGTGACAAATTTGCCACACTATTCTCAGGAAAAAGGCTCATTATAAGCAATATTCAAGGTAGTAGGTAAGTGGTTGTAGGTAAAACAATTTGTGTTTTTTCAACATTTGAAGTCTTTAAAAAAAAACGGAATATTTTTCGATGTAGCGGTAGGTCCCACAGAAACATACCCTGACTGATTCAGGATATTATGGAGACAACACCGCGAAATGTATCGTGGGGCTATAATGGGCAAGATCATCAATATCTGGAAAAAATACCACAATCTCCAGAACGATGAGAAAAGTGATTGGATTTTTTTTTTTTTTTTTCGAAGTAGTTTTTCCAAAATAAACCAAAGCCATGTTCCTATTTGAACATTGCGATAACAAACCAAGATGTGACGTAAAAAGTTCTGAACTATCGCCGAGAGCGCTAGAGAGATACATCATCGCCAAGCGATATTCAAAATATTTCGTTACAATGTGAGAAGGCAATATAACATAGGGTATACATACATATTATTCGAGAATAACTGAATCAAGAATAGCTATCAATTATGGAGTCTTTATTTCAATAAAATACATGCTGAAGTTCTGTTTTATTCAGAGGATGAAACTGAATAAGATTCCCTCAGAAATTCCGAAAAGTAATTTAACTGGTAACTCAGGAATATGCCAATGAAAGGACTTATGACGTTACAAGGTGTTGTTTGAATGTGTCACTAAATTGAAGGATTTCAGAGAGCCGTTTGTTCAAAATTTACATAATATTATTGACTAGAGATTTGGAATAGCAGGAACAAGTAACCTGAATTTTAGGAATTTGCCTACGTTTCTACCTTCATTTGATTTCTTCTTCAGTGCTAAGAATACATAATGGGTTTACAATAATACATAGATATACAATGTGGTAACAATTCATGAATAATATGACAAGACATAATAAATAAAACAAATTCACAAAGAGTAATATGTTAAAATTAGCTAAAAATTCAGTAAAAGAAAATTAATTAAATAATTTACTTAAAAAATAAATGATACAAATGGAGACCTACCTTTTTTCAGTTACTCAGACGTGTATAATTGAGAGCTTGTTGCAGTATTTTATTGAAAAAATGCATTACTGCTTTCTGGAGGGTCTCTGGTAAAATCCATTCCGATCGTTGAAAAAGAGTTCAAAAAAACATTGAAGGGAAAACAACAACATATATCTATTAATTAGTACGGTGCTGAACAAGTGAAATGGAAATAAGTATTTAGTACGGTTTGTCCTGGAATACTTTATATTTGTTGAGATTATGATTATAGCATACACTCAATCTATCGGTGTCAGTTCTTAAAGTTCAGATTTTAGCCCTGAAGAAGACATCAATTAAACGTCGAAACGTCGATGACTTAATCAAATTCAGATCACTTCAAATTATCTTCGTACCAGATATTCCCAACCTCAATCACATAATATCTTCTAGGAAAACTATGCAAACCTACATAATATTTTATCACTATATTTAACTACAAACACATGATCTCGCCTATTGGGACAGTCGAATGTCATGAGATAAAATCATGGGTCCTAGTTGAGACATGTGACGCCCTACTCTCGAACTATAACATTTGGGGGATAGTATTCGACATTGGTAGAGATGGATGACTAAACTAGTAAATCCTGGCAATAGTGTGTGCTATCTGTTTTGTCCAAATTCATTGTCGAGGAAAGCTATGTGAACATACAAAATTCAAGTTAAACAAATAAGTGAAAAGTGGATGATATTTCATTTACAAGATTTGATGGAAAACTACAGTAGAAATGTAGGAAAAACTAAAGATACATCGCTCATTTAACCGTGTCTCTCAAAAATGTGTTGAAAGCATGTCCTTGAACATAAAGCTGTAAATAAAAATCGGTTTGTCTTTATGGGCCCGCGTGAAACTTTTCTTCACAAAGCTGTTAATTTCACATCAAATCAGCCCAACAAAATTATTATACGCTTTACGGTAATTATGACATTTTCTTGTTACTTTTACGACTCCGGCTCTTATTTTATAACTTGGGAGCTCGATCAGCATCCTATATTATTATCCCATCAATTTTAAGTAGTATGAACACCTGAGCAAAACATGCCGCTCTTCAGGGAAGTTCGAAAATGATTCTTTCGCAGAATATATGAACCAATTATACTCTGGTCGTTTATGCGGAAAGGGTAAGAAATGCATAGTTAGGAGCAATACAGGTGCGGATGAGAACCGTAGTATCAATTTGAGGAACTTTGAAAACTTCGATGTAGATATGAAAGAGTTCGATTTCAGTTATGAGAATTTAATCAAGTTGATTTCAAACGGAACGATGGGACCATAATTTATATGAATTAGGAATACGAATTTGAAACTGAAATTATTGAAATAAGATGCGTGAATTTCAAAAAAATTAATAGTATACTCTGAAATAAAAACAATCTTTTGAATTTGGATGAGAAAATCCATATCAAAGGAAACAAAAGACACTCACTCCACTAAATGATTTTCACTAAACTGGGTTATAAAACCACGACACGTGTTTCGCTATACAATAGCTTTTTCAAGTGAGATAATACTAACTCAACAATCACGATGCATCATACTAAATAGTCAAGGCAGGTGATAGCAGGTATATGAATCAATTGAGGATTATTCATTGGGGTATGAGACCAAGTAGAACGGAGATTATATCCATTACCTGTTTAATCTTCAGAAAAAGAAATTCAACAAAGGAGAATTATTTAAGTTGAACTGGTCATTGAGCAAATATTGCGATTTTTTGCATTTATTAATTTCTATACTTTCTAGAAGGTCGAATATTCTGTCTCATGAATTCAGTGAGTGGTGTAGGAGGAATTTTTCAATAGTAGATACCGAAAAACGGTATATGCAATTTCATTCGAAAAAAATGTATACAAGAAAATTGGTAAACAGTAACGCTAACCAATCCAAAGCTCTATGGGCATGTGTTGACGAAATTTGTAATCGGTCCAAATCAGAAACCATAATTGAAAAAATCAACTCAACCGATGGTACACTCATAGAAGACAAAAAAAACATCTCCAATAGTTTTAATCAGTACTATAGTACCTTAGGAAAGAAATTCCAGATAAAATACAAGCCCCGATGAATATAGGGAATATGAAAACGACAGGAAAACTCATGTATCTTATCCTACAAACTTCGAAGAGGTTCAAAACCATCATGGAACTAAAACTAAAAAGCTCCAGGCTATGATAATATACGTTCAGAAACTCTGAAAAATTATCGAACGAGATAAGAGGTCCTAACCCATTTAATCAATTGTTGCTTTGATAGTTGCTACTATCCTAGAAACCTCCAAAGTTGGAATAGTCAAGTCACTTCACAAAAATGGAGATAAACTAGAAATGGTGAACTATAGACCTATCTCACTCATATCAAACATTTCAAAAATTATAGAAAAAATAATAAAAATCAGAATCCAGAACTTCTGTAACAAATATAAAATACTTTCCAACTTTCAATATGGCTTCAGAGAGGGGAAGTCGACCGACGATGCTATTCACAAATTAACAACTCAATCAATCAATCAATCAATTTATTCATCATAAAATATACATATAAATTCAATCACAAGGACCAAAGACAGATGCATGTTTATAACAAGTCACAAATAAACATCAAAACAAAATAAATTAAACATCAAAACAAAATAAATTAAACATCAAAACAAAATAAAATAAAATAAATACCATTAGATTGAAATATATGATAAAAAATTGAGAAATTCATCTTTGCAGGAACATACTTTTCGGACAATATATCATAAAAAGGTAGAAGACGTGAATGCACAAGAGACAACAAGAGAGACAATCGTATATATAAGTATGCTATATTGAATACAAATAAAATCAATTGCATATATCGCGAACATAACACAAATTATACTAAGTACTCATCTATAGTGTAGCAGGCCTTCTGAACTAGCTGCTGTTTCAGTCTTGTTTTGAAAATATTTAAATTGAGGGAGCTTTCAATATGCTCATCAAGAGAGTTGTATAATTTACAGCCAGTAAAAAAAAAACTTTTTTGGTACAGCGTAGTCCGGTGATTCTCAGGTTGTAGTTGGCCTTTGAAACGTGTATTATGGTCATGCTTCTCAGTAGTATTCAAAAACGCGTTTTTATTTTTATAGACGTATGTACAAACTTCCAGTATATATAAGCTTACAACAGTTAGGATTTTGAATTTTCTAAAATAATCTATGCAGCTCGTTCTAGTATCGATACTAGCAAGAATTCTAATCGCATATTTCTGAAGTACCAATACTCTATTCACATGTGCACAATTTCCCCAAATCAAAACTCCATACTTTATATGGGAATGAAAATTTGCATAGTACAATGACAGTAGTGTGTACTCACTACAGTGGTTCTTCATAAATTTCAGACTATAACAGCTACTCTGTAATTTTTTACACAAACAATCAATATGACAATTCCAGTGAAGTTTCCTATCATAGGTAACCCCCAATAGTTTCACTGATTTACTACTTACTATTTCATCATTGGAACCTTCAAAAAGTTTGATTTCATCATGATTACATCTACAAGTCATTGGACAAAAGCACACCTGCCTTATGTATTTTCGTAGACCTCGCTAAGGCTTTGGATACCGTGTGCCATGAAAAACTGCTAAATAAATTGTATAATTATGGATTGAGAGGAAATACCTATAACCTACTGAAAACCTACCTAGAGAATCGTGAACAGAGGGTTGATATCGGAGGTGAACTGAGCAATAGTATGTTCGTAACTTACGGGGTGCCGCAAGGGACAGTACTAGGTCCACTCCTGTTCACACTATATATCAATGGCTTATTGAATCTCAATATAAAAGGAAGGATCTCAAGCTTTGCTGACGACACAGCTATATTCTATGAATCGAAATCATGGAATACATTGAAATCGCTAGCGGAGGACGACTTTAAAATAATAGAAAAATGGTTTAGACATAATACCCTCACACTCAATCTGGAAAAAACAAAATATCTGCCATTCACATCATACTCGAGTGGATTACCTAATCTGGGACCGTTGAACATTGGTCCCCAATCACATATTCCTGAAGCCGATTCGATAAAATATTTAGGTATCATAGTCGACCGACACCTCAAATGGAACCTTCAAATAAAGAATATAATAAAAAAACTAAGAGGCATGCTCTCAAGACTCAAATACCTAAAAGACTATCTTGACACTAAACATCTTACTGTACTATACTACGCATTCGTACAATCACAGCTAACTTATGGAATAATAGGATGGGGAGGTGTAAATGATACTCATCTTGAAAACTTAAACGTTCTCCAGAGGTGGATTCTGAGAATAATATTCGATAAGCCACTCTTATTTCCCAATGACCAATTATATGGTATGTACGATGTGAGACAACTTTTCTGTGTGTCCATGCTCACCAATCTCAAAAAACACAAAAAAACTCCAGAAAAAGTGACCCACAACTACACCACCAGACATGGATCGCAAAATACTACCACGTTGTGAAAAAACAATAGGTCAACGTCACTGTGACTATCTTGCACCCAGACTCTACAGCATGATACCTAGCTCGACAAAAAGCATAAATAATCTAAACTTATATAAAAAAAAAATTATTAACTGGATTTCTAGTATTGAGAGAAATAATATACACGATTTTGTTAACCAGAAATATCAACACTAAAAAAAAAAAATACCAACTTGAATCTACCCTAATGATCTCAAACATAAAACGGTATGAATGGCTCCATAATTGATGCTATGATTTTATATATATGTATATGTGTGTGTGTGTGTGTATGTATGTATGGGTGTATATATAGGTGTACGTGTATATGTGTGTGTATATATGTATATGTATATATACATGTATATGTGTGTGTATATAAATCTGCTTTAAATCTATTATATGTCCCGTTTGTCTTAACATAAAACCCCACTGTTAATTATATATTTACCCTATTAGTATATGAATGCGTTTACATATTGCATGTTTATGTGTATTTATATTATATTATTTATTTATTACGCTACATTACTTTTGTCATAACTTACACTACTTTATTATTATTATCTTTGTCATCATTATTAAATCTATTATATGTCCCGTTTGTCTTAACATAAAACCCCACTGTTAATTATATATTTACCCTATTAGTATATGAATGCGTTTACATATTGCATGTTTATGTGTATTTATATTATATTATTTATTTATTACGCTACATTACTTTTGTCATAACTTACACTACAATATTATTATTATCATTGTCATCATTACATTATATTCTTACGGAACTACGTACAAGCGATAGTCCTTCGGAACTAAAGCTTCTGTGGTACCCCATGTTTATTTACTTTAACCACCTTCATTATATAAACACTCTTGTTTCTGAGTGAATAAACTTATATTATTATTCAAGACACACACCATTGAATCGGCTCCAAGTTAAAATAAACAACGATATTATTGGGATAGCTGATAGTACCAAACTCTTGAGATCATATCCGGATTCCAAAATGATTTGGCAAAGAAACTAAATTTCATATCCAAAAAAATTTACAATTGTTATTATGCAATCCTACAGTTAAAAAATCCATTCAGAAATTCACGCTCCTGAATTCTACTATGCATTGATTATTCTCAAATTTTCATATCATGGGGCAATTCACAATATGCCGAGGATTTTCTTCTCCCAAAAAAAATCATGAGACTCATTTTGGTCTTGGAAGGAGAGACTCATGTAGGGCATCCTTCCACCAACATAAGGTCCCAACTCTAATGTATTTAAATGTATAAATGCATACTGTTTGCTAGCAACCATCTGAAAATGTTCGAAAAAATTTTACAGATTCACAATTATCTTACACGGCCGGAAGACTTTATTAGGGTACTCAATTAAAATAGATTTGTACGGGGCATATGGGCTGAGAGACATTTCACTGCGACCTTTGCAGAACTATTGTGCATGCCCCTCATGTTATGTTAAGAGTTTCCTGTCTAGACCCGTCCTTGTTACTAGACTCCATATGCCAGACCTTGGGTACTCCATATATTGGGGGGGGGGGGGGGTTCCTCCCCTAATCTTAGCCTTTTAAGACCTTCAGTATATGCGCTGCGGTTTCCTCCTCCTCCTGGCAGAAACTACATGTGTTTGTGTCTGCCAGCCCGATGTTATTCATGTGTCTGTTGAGTTACAGGGCCCTGTCAGGAGCCCAACCATGATCCTGGTCGATCTCCTATTCTGGCTCAGCTGGTACTCTCTCATGCCCGGCGCCTTGCTTCACCATTCTTGAGATTGTTATTTCTACCAATTATTGGTTTATTTTGTTCGCAACGCTTTCGCTGTACTACAAAAAGGTTTGGGACACGTCGTGCGCCTTCTCGAGCTAATTAATCTGCCTCTTGGTTGCCCTTGTAGCCTGTGTGGCCTGGACCCAAGCCAGAGATGGTCTGTTTTGACCGCCCACCCTTCGCAAGGCTTCCAGTCCCAGAAAAGTTTGGAGTCAACTTGCATGGAGCTGATTGCTTTGATAGCCGCTTGGCTGTCAGAGTATATGGCAATGGTATTTCCCTTGAACTCTTGCCTTAGTAACTCCTCCGCGCAGTAGTGTATCGCTGCAACTTCTGCCTGGAGTATCGTCACATGTTTGCCTAGGCTCAGTGAGACTCCTGTCTTCGGCGTGGCCCTACACTTTCTTTGGTTTTTGAGCCGTCTGTGTAGCAGGCAATTTGTGTATTGATGAATTATGACTGTTTTGAATTTTTTTTCGAAGCTATACTTGGGGTCGGTTTCCAACTCTTTGCATAGATCGTTACACACTTTGCAGTCTACTTATGGGCGCTTGCCCTCTGGTCAGTCTACTGGCGACTGACCTGGCTTCGCCTTGTATATGAACATGAAGTGGTGGTAGGTTCAGCAAGACTTCTGAGGCGGATGTTGGGGTGGTCCTCATGGCTCCCGTGGCAGCCAGGCAGGCTTGCCTTTGGATGCCGCTTAGCCTTCGGATCGCCCCAGCCTTCTGGGTCTTCGGCTACTATGTCACCAAACCGTATGCCATCATAGGTCTGATGACCCCTATATGACCAGATAATCATTTTCGGTTATAGCCCCCAGTTTTTTCCACACATCCTGCATAGGTTGAGGACTACCGTACTTCTTTGAATTATTTTTTGTAGGTGTTTGTTGATTCCATGTCAGCTCGTGGTCAAAGATGACTTGCAAATATTCTGCCTCTTGTGCAATTGGAATTTCTACCCCGTTAAAAACTGGTGGCTTGAGTCCTCTCAGTACTCTATTTTTGCAACTACTATGTTTTTTTTTTGGGTTTACCGTTAGTTTCTCCTCCTGACATCACTTATTTATTAAGTTTAGAGCAGTCTGCATAAGCTCCGAAACGGTTTCTGCAAATTTGCCCTTTACAATAATTGCAAGATCATCGGCATATCCTAAGCAATGCATGCCTTTGGATGTTAGCCTTCCCAGAAGATCATGTACCAATATATCCCACAGAAGAGGTGATAGTACTGCACCTTGTGGGCATCCCCTACCTGTTCTAGCTGTGACTGTGGTTTCACCAATCTGGTGCTTACCAAATGACACAGTTCCAGAGTTCCAGAGCTTTGGTGATTGACTTTGTAGATGCACCCTCGATATCGACGAAGGTCGCGATGAATATCTCTTTGTCCTCGAGGGACTTTGATAGTTGCCTGTTGAGGTCATCCAGTGCAAAGTCTGTTGACTGGCTAATGCGCATATTGGCGTGCGTTGAGAGGGTTTGTTAATAATACCCCGTCTCCTAAGTATCTGTCTATTAGTATCAGCAGGAAGAACACTAGACTGATTGGAAAGTATGACTTGGGTGTCATGTCATTTAGTCTCTTCACCTTGGGTATGCGAATGACTTCCCCTTTTGGAGTAGGATAGAATATATTCCATCCTCTTCTGGAGATTTGTATGGTTGAAATTGATCTATAGCCCACCTAATTCTGTTTGGCCTTGTTATCCCTGTAGCTTGTTTCCAGTCCGGGCCTTTTTGGCTTTATTTGCAGACTGTTCTTCGCTACAGGGTCATTCAGAATTGTTGCTGCCGGAAAGTGTGTCTTGACGAGCATTGATATACTTTCCTCATTAGTTGTTGTGTAGGTATCATCTTCCTTTTTTAGGAAACCCACCTGATTCACAGACCCCCCTTTGCCAGCACCTTGTGGTTTCCAGAGCACGTGGGGGTATCCATTGCCTCTTCACAGAACTTCTTCCACGATTGCCTTTTTGCTTTTCTGATCTCTACCCAAACATAAAACATCTCTTTTCGAGAATAGCCCATTTTATATAGGCAACAAACTTTCCAACTCTCTTTCCACCACTATGAAGAATGAGAAAAGACCAACAAAATTCAAAAATCTTTGAAAATATTTTTTCATTAATAATTGTTTTTATAGTATTTTGGAATATTTTTATCATCAGAACTAATCGTTTCCTATTTCACATGTATTCTGTTTATACACTGTTCCAATGTTTTTTAGTCAAGAGGTGAGTAGCAAAAGTTGAATTCGTTTTTCCATTGACGAAATAGTTCCTGTGTTTTGATAATCGGTTTTAAAATGTTCAGTTTTAACTTTATTGTTCTTAATAAATTTACTTACATTATTATCTGTTCCATATACGATATTGATGTTATTTTCAGAAAAAAATCCGGTAGGATAGCCTTAATAAAAAATTACTTGAAATTTTCTTCAGATAATAATTAAACAAATTGCTATCAATAACACTTATAGCTCAAACTTTATGGATAATATTGTTTCAAGAAAACTTTATGAAAAAGCTATAATAGAATGCTTTCACTCAAAACGATAGATATAATTTCAAAGTTATCACATATTTAGGCCACCCTACCGAAAAAATTTCTATTTTTTTGCATAAAAATATCATCAATATCGCATATGAAACAGATAAGTAAATTTTTTAAGAAAAATAAAGATAAAAATGAGGAATCCGATAAATCTGGAGTATATAAATTAACTTGTGGCTCTTGTGCAATTTTTGACATAGGCCAAACAGGCAGAACATTTAAAAATCATTATCAGAACATAATAAATTCAAAAAGTCGAAATATTTGCTTAATGACCAGATCAACTTAAATAAATATCCTTTGATGAATTTGTTTTACTGAAAATTAAACAGGTAGGTAATGGATGTAATCTCCGTTCTAATTGGTCTCATTCCTAATAAATACCTTATGGATAATCCTTAATATCCTCAATATTTTCAATTAGATTCATATACCTGCTACTACCTACCTTGACTATTTAACACGATACATTGTATAGCAACACATGTCGTGGTTTTGTAAATTCAGTGTAGAGAAAATTATTCAGTGAAGTGAGTGTCTTTTGTTTGCTTTGTTCAAAGTGATCTTTGTATAAGCTTGCTAGATATTCCTCAAACATATTTCGGAAATTATCAAAATAAATTGAATTATTGCAGACATACAAGAATTAGAATAGAATAGAATACCTGAATGTCTTGAATGAATATGGTTACATTTCAACTATCAATAACTCCACTAGATTCGATTCATAACCATATCAGATATTCATCGAAGTGGTATAATGCCATTGACATAATTATATCTGTTATTGTGAAAACCGTTAAAACAGATAATTAAACAACGATATTAGAAATCATTACTCAAGAATGACCAGTTGATAACAAACGCGGCGAATACCCAAATCATAAATAAGTACATAAGAAACTAAAAGACCAGGAAGTCGATTTATACCGCACCGGATTCAAATTAAGTACTGAAGAAGTTTGTAGTTATCAACAAAAACACAGTGATTGAATGAACCGCATTCAAAAAGTCTCAAGAGAAAACACAAAAATTGTACCATGGTTACTCAACTCTTTGTTAGAAATAAAAAAAATAGTAGTTTATGTAACAAAATGAGGCTTTCGCGGACGAATCGTAATATGAAGATGAGTCCGCCAAAGCCATTTGCTTAGGTGCTGCATACAAATTTTTTTGTATAAGCTTTCCAAAGTATGTCTCATGTGAGAACTATGATTTTATTTCTGCTATCAATACGCAAATATATTTGTAGGCAGCACCGGCAGAGGGCCGGGTGAAATATCGAATCAGATTTTTTATTACTGACGTGTCAAATGTCAAATATGTCAACTAGTCAATAACATTTGCGTTTGTTGTTATGTTTTCTAATTGTGTTTTCAGTTATTTTTTCCAGGATCCAACTATACTAACATATTATGGGGATATAAATAGTTGATTATAATAAACTTGTAAGTACATATGACAACCATTCAGAAAAATACTCAAAATTTGAAGGAACATTGTAAATGTATTCAGTATACAGCAAAATCGTGTTTTCGCCTAGTTTCACATTCGAATCGTGAATGCTAGATGCCTTCACTTCATGGTAATTCTGAATAGTAAGTGACATTTGGAATAAATGAAATATACATTGTTATCATCCAATAAATGTATGTAGGTTTAGGCGTGAAATTCGAAACTTGATTTGAACCCAAACTAAACCATTATTCGTATATTCTTGTAAGTGGATTATATCTTGTTTGAATTTACTATCATATTGATTTGTTGAAAATATAAACAGGATGTTCATAAAATCAGATGTGGAATCATCTGCGACTGAAAGATAAACTTTAGTCACTATCTTCCATCGTCAAGATAACCTCTTGTGGGGTATTCATGTTGAAAAGGGAAACATTCTCAATTGAATATTGATAGAAAGATTTTTCTGTGAATTGAAAAATCCACGATTAAAATTTTAATCGTGGATTTTTCAATTCACAGAAAAATCTTTCTATCAATATTCAATTGAGAATGTTTCCCTTTTCTACTATCATATTGTTTGCGAGTATTCGAAGAAAGTGTGAAAGTCATCATGTTTGTACCTATCGCAACAATAACCATTGACAATTTTATTCTGAAAAAATAAAAATTTCTATCTTTTCTGCGGCGAAATGTTATTTTTTATGAATGAATGAAATTCAGTTCGTAAAGTGTTGACATGGCGACATTTTACGAACAAGTCCATAACAGTAGAATTTTACATTTTTTGTAAATTCCCAAAGTTGCCGTTTTGGGGAGCATATGCAAAAAAACAATTTTTGCAGCCAGCATCAAGTATAATATACCTCAAGAAGTAATTAAATAGATTTGCCAAAATTTCTACCATGCGCCACGAAACTTAGTCTTTCTGCTGGTCTTGTCAAGAACGTCCAAAAACACTACCATGTTTCATTCATATGAAAAAACTGCCAAATTTTTTAAGTTTAATTATACTGTATGAAAACTATACCCGTTTTGAAGCTATTGGAGGTAACAGCAGTACTCAACGGAGATCATCTTTGTTGAATTTGAATCCCATGTTTTTACCAATTTTACACGATGATTTTTTATATATGTTAAAGAGTTGCTTTCCTTGTAGATTGTTAGTGTAGAATATGTTTCTCTGAAATTTATCGTTGATGTTGTTCATGCTAATGCATTTTATAATCTACTGCGTATGTCAACATATATACACAGTTCAAATAGCAAATTAATGAAATTCATCTATTATAGTAGGGTTTTTTCTAAGATTTTGTTTCTTCACCGGACTACATGAAGCTCTGTTGCGTTCAGCTGCAATTCAATTATTTGTTGGAATACGGAAGTAGCAAAAACGTAACTACGGAATATATAAAATTTTAAGAAACTGTTTCAATATAACTTTCAACAGGATTGAGTGGGAAAAACGGGCCTTGAATTTTATCTTTTTTTGAAGTAATTCTAGGCATGGACTTGATAAAACTTTGGGTACTTCAAATATTTCCGCACTATACCCAGCAATGCAATATCTTGAAGATTCTTGAAGATAATACAAATGGCAAAAATGATCTTTGCATATCCATAGCTGATATATACTAGTAGTAGATGATAGAAATACTATAGAATATTCGAACATTTCGAATGAGTTTGGTTACAGATCTGCAATAAATGTAGCAATTAGAGAAATAGTATTCTTCAATTGTGATAACTGTTGAATGACTGGAAATAAACAACTAGTTTCATAATGGATTGGCAATAATAAGAAATGGGAATAGTATTTCTACAGTACGAAAACAATATTTCCCAACGGTTATTCTCAGTGCCAGGCAAATTCTACATTGATGGAGATATCGAAAGTTTCATCCTAAAATTTTACCAGAAATGTCAGTATTTTCGAACGATTTGCGGAAAACATTTTTCATCGCCATCATAAGGTGTTAAATTACTAGCTGTTTGTATGTTCCGATGGACTCGTCTATTTTCCACAATCCCCCATCTCATTAATCTCATCGGCAACGAAGAGAATCTGTTCAAGTTCAACAAAAAGCACATCTGCGTTATGTACTTGGAACGTCTCCAAACAGGCGAATAGCGGCATAAGTCCGATTCTAGTATTTTGCTTTGCCCTCTTGCTATAAAGTCCTCGCCTCGCGTACGCTTTTCCTTCCATTCCTGCTACTCCTGCTATAACATTCAGGATATCGCTGGAGCGCCAACGAGGCGGGAACGCATAACTTTGAATGTGTTTTATGTTCGGGAATACCGAGATTTCTAACTGGCTATCTTTGATCGTCTTTGTAGCTTATTTCCGGTATAATGTATGCGAAACGATTCGCATACAAAACAGGGTATTTTCTTGTAGATACAGCTGCTTCGTTGAAAAATGGTGGGAATTTCTGGTTTCCGTCCTGTGTTAATTATCGTTCACAATGATAGAAATTTCCTTCTTCTTGTGAACCCTTTATAGACCATATGTACGTTTTGTTGACTAAGATCCGACTGCGTGATTAATACCCCTATCTGTTAATGAAACCAAAAGTAATTTTGGGAGATAATTATTAATATTATTAACCCTTTGACTCGGGTGTCTACAATTGTAGCCACTAACTTTCCAGTATCCGTGATACCCACAATTCGATTTGTTTCGCGTTTATACAACCCCGAATACATTCGTAGACGTCACTGCATATGTGTTAGCCAGTTAGCGGTGACATCTGTTATACACGAATAGTAACATATACAGCATCGTGCATCGTGTTTACTCGTTATACGTTCTATCCAGGTAAGTTCTCATAATTCTACAATTGAATCGAAAATTTTATACCAGTCATTTTCCACCAATCAGATGCTTTATTTCGACATTGTTACTATGGTAACCAGCAAATTTTCTGAAAATTTGTCATCTATTAGCATGAAGACGTAAAATTATAAGTGGAAATTTCCCGCACATGACAGCTATCATATAATTAGACAAAAATAATATTGAAATAATATTGACAATATTTTTTATTTACTTACTTTATAAGTTGGAAATATTACAACAATTTAGTAAGGTGTGCATTCTATATCAATAATTAATTTTGAATTCTTCAAAAATTCCACTTCTACCTCCTCTTTCCTAAGTAGTGAATAAAACACAGAACCGGTGTTTTTTTTAACAATATGCCTGTGTTTCATAAAATGAAAATAATACTGAGACACCAGTTTATTTCTTTGAGTATTAGATTTTGTCCAAAAGAAGGCACAATATCACGCAAAATGTTGTCAATCTCTTTAAATAAGTTTTCTTGCTGAGGATTTAATCCAGACCCTTCCACTAGGTATGTTAGATATTTTACATTTTTATGGTACATTTTAATGTGTTGTGATTCTTTGCAAAATGAACACAATTCATACGATACGATATTATCACTTTTTTACTAACTTATGATTGTATACAATGTTATGAGGAATTTATAATGCCACAAATAAAATATTGATTGACAGGAGTAGTGAATGTCAAATCCATGGCTAAATTTACAAAATATTTTTTTAACCGGCAACATATGCCAACAACATTCTATTTAGAATAAAGAATGAAATATCCCGATTTCCTGAATTATTTGAAAAACAAATTATTATCGCTAATATTAATTTTTTTTAGAATTAAACCTAAAAGAATATGAAAAATATTTAAGTATAGGTATAGTTCTATATTTTTTGCTGTATATCACCTTTGTAGTCAATATTGACATTTTCCTGAAACCTAGTAAGAAAATTATATGAAATCAATTATTTTGATATAATAATGTACCTGATATTATAAATTTCATTTTACTAGGGCACGGGAAAAATAAAAAAAATATATCCCGCAATACGAACATCCACTTTCCTTTGTAGTCAATATTGACATTTCCCTGAAACCCAGTTAGAAAATTGTATGAAAACAATCAATTTTATATAAAAATGTATCTGATATTATATATTTTATTTTACTAGGGCACGGGAAAATAAAAAAATATCCTCCGCACTACGAACGTATCCACTTTCATTTTTAGTCAATTTTAACATTTCCCTCAAACCTAGTAAGAAAATTGTATGAAATCAATTAATTTTACATAATAGTTTATATGATATTATATATTTTATTTTACTAGGGAACGGGGAAAATCAGAAAAAAATCACTCCCAAAACTCCCATTACACACAGCCTTCTATTTATCTGTGAATAACGTCAAAATAAATATTTACTCAATGTTTTCTATTCAAATATAATTCCGGTATAAAATTTTCTTACCGAATCCCCACGTGCTTGAATCAATTGCGGGAAATTTGTCTCGTACATGAATTTTTAAAGAAAATTATCCCTCGTCGCTTAACGACTCGTGATACTTTTCAAAAAATTCATGTACTCAAAAAATTTTCGGCAATAATTCATGCTCTAGGGAGATTATAAGTAAAATTACTGATAATCCAGTCAATGTTATGTTTTTCTTTCAATCATAAGTGATTTATCTTGACGCTTTCACGCATATTTTCGTGAAATATTTCGCCTAGGAATTGTAATAGGCCCCAAAATTTCGTGTCACAATTGAGAATTTGTTACAAAGAACTGATAATCTATTCACTGAAATATTTTGTTCATTTCAGGAAATCATGGACAGAAAGATAATTTCAACTGAAAAAAAACTTCTAGAAGAAATGAAGAGGGCCCTTCTGACACAGAAGGCCTTGATAGTGAAGATAGTGATGAAGAAATATGATACCAAGAGAGATTGGAGATCCTTGCCAGATGACATAGATGAGGACACTGAGGAAAATTTCGAACAACCAGACGAGAACCGGATAACATTGCAGAAAGAATGATAAATGATGAGCAACCAATGCCAAATTCCCGGAATTACGAAGACACTCTTCGAAATATATCTATATCCGTAAAGATCGAAATCGAATGGATGCAAGGTGTCATGTTCCAAACCAGAAGTATGTTCTTGAAAGATCAAAAAAAAAATTTCTCCAATAGAATACTTTATGAAATATTTCGTGAACGTATTCGAAAAATGGTACAGTGTACCAATATTTATGCACTTCAAAACAACGACTTGCATTTTCCCCCACCAATATCAAAGACGAAACTTTCTTTGGATTGCACATAATCACTGGTTGTTTGAAGTTTCCACGACTGAGTATGTACTGGAATGAAAGTTCAAATATTCCACGTGACAATGTCTATGAATAGATTCTACAAACTTCGAACAATCTACATTGCGTCAACAATTTGGATGACCAAAATCGGAACGATAAGCTATGGAAAGTGAGACCAATCCTCGATTCCGTACTCAATAAATGCAAGGAGCTAGATGTTGAAAATAATGTTTGCGTAGACGAACAGATGGTCCCATTTAAAGGCCACTCGAATACAAAACAGTATACAGGGTGTTTCCTAACTACGGTACGAAACTTCAGGGGGTGATTCGTTAGGTCATTTGACAAAAAAAAGTTCCTATGAACATATGTCCGGAGTTGCTTCGTTTCTGAGATACAGGACGTTGAAGTATTACAAAAAAAGGTATTTATAAAATATCCTGAATATCCTGAAACCAATGTGGTTGAAATGTGGTACAGCTATTTGAAGTAATAAGGCAATTATTTGGCCCCAAGTAGGTCCAGGGGGCACCACAGCCAACAATACTGAGAAAAAAAAGTACTTTTTTTTGTAGTATTTTATTTTTTCAGATTAAACAACTAAAAATACAACTCTTTGGTCCCTTATGTTTTATTCATATCAAGCTTCGTTTTCGAGAAAAAAATACTTCAACTTATTCTACAAATTATCCACGGACAACATAAAACACAAACCTAAAGTAAAAAATAAACAATTTCGACCTTAAAGTAAATGAGCAAAATGTCCACCGTCTGACAAAATACACGACTGCAATCGATGTGTTATTGATTGTCTGACACGTTCAAAAATACCTGGAGTATTCCTTATGACATTGCAATTGTCACTTATTCGATTCCTCAAGTCATTCACATCTAGTATAGGGGTTTTATAAACGAGAGCCTTCAGATGACCCCATAAATAGAAATCTAGAGGATACATATCAGGACTGCGAGCGGGCCAATGTTGAGGTCCTGCACGTCCAATCTAGCGATTAGGGTAGGTGATGTCGAGATGCTGACGAGCAAGAACACTAAAATGAGCTGGAGCTCCGTCGTGCATAAACCACATGTTGCTTCTTACAAGTACGGGTACTTCTTCCAACAAAATGGGTAAATGATTTCGCAAAAAAGCCGTGTAGGATGGACCTGATAATCTTGCTGTTAAAAAAAAGGGTCCAATTAGGTAGTCACCAATAATTCCTTCCCAAACGTTCAGCGACAATCGTTGCTGAAAATGACTTTCTCTAATAATGTGAGGATTTTCGTCGGCCCAGAAATGGTTATTGTGAAAGTTCATAATAGAATCTCGTGAAAAATTTGCCACGTCCGTAAATAAAATATTTGGTAAAAAAATATTACTGTGTGCCATCGTATGAATCAACCACCTGCAAAACATTAATCTTGGGTGAAAATCCCTAGGCAGTAGAGCTTGGACCCGCTGTATGTGATATGGGTATAGGAGGTTTATTTTTAGAACTTTCCAAACAGTTTTTGGGCTTACTTCAAGCTGCAGTGCAATCTTCCTGGTACTATTTGAAGGATCTTCTTTTATCGCATCAAGTATAGCTTCTTCTAGTTCAGGCATTGTTGGAGTTTCTGGTCTTCCACCATTTTTATTAAAACTTCCAGTTTCACATAATCTTGCATGTAGCGTTCTAAATGTTTTAGCACATGGAATTACTCTGTTAAGATATCTCTATCCTGGTAGATTCTCCGTGCTTCTTCCGCATTTCCATTTGCTAATCCATAAATAAAGTGCATGTCATCCATTTCAGCGTTAGTAAAAGTATTCATGATGAAATCACTGCTAATTGACAACTCTGACTTTTACTGATATGACAATACTATCACTGTCAGCTGGTCTCCATAGCAGGTAATCATGATTGTAGAGTGCCTTCATTTTTTTTGTTCTCGAAAACAAGCTAAATATGAAAAAAAACACAGGAGGCCAAAAAGTTGTATTTTTACCACGCTTATAAAAAACTTTTTAGAACCCACGCTTATATTCAAATGCACTGAAAAGGAGAAAATAATTTTTTCTCAGTATTGTTGGCTGTGGTGCCCACTGAGACGCCACTGGACCTACTTAGGGCCAAATAATTGCCTTATTACTTCAAATAGCTGTACCACATTTCAGGATATTCAGGATATTTTATAAATACTTTTTTTTTTATACTTCATAGGAACTTTTTTTTGTCAACTGACCCAACGAAACACCCCCTGAAGTTTCGTACCGTAGTTAGGAAACACCCTGTATAAATAACAAGCCACATCCTTGGGGCTTCAAATTATTTTTACTTTGTGGTGCAAGTGGTCTAACGTACAATTTCATCATCTATCAAGGAAATACGACGAAAATCAATCCACAGTTATCCAAAAAATTTGGGCAAGATGCTGCGATAGTATTACAACTGTCAGCAATGTAAGCATCACGAAAGCATACATTATTTTGTGATAACTATTTCACGTCTTACAACTTGATCGAAGTTTCGAATCAAAAGTCAATTTTCGTGACAGGTACTGTCAGACTGAATAGATTCTCCAAGTCTCCTCTCACAAACGACAAAGATTTTTGCAATAAACAGATGGGATTTTACTGGAAGAAGTTATATCAAACGGAGGAGTTGTTTTGGTCAATTGGCTGGATAATAAACCAGTAGCATTGGCGTCAAACTATGTTGGAAAAGGAGACCAGGACAATGTGAAACGCTGGAATAAAAATACAAAATCTCGTATTGAAGTGAAAAAATAGTGAAATATGGGTGGCGTCGACAAAGCTGACGCATCATTATATCGAACAAAAATCAGGCCCAAGAAATGGACACCGAGGATGTTATTTCATGCGGTAGATATGGCACTCATAAATTGATGGACAGAGTACAGAAAAGACTCTCAGCTGCTTGGTCGGCGATCAAAAAAACTCTAGATTTATTACACTTCAGAATAGAAATAGGGGAGTGCTCATCAAACAGGGAAATTAAATTTTCAGAAAAAAGGTAGGGAGGCCATCAAAAGACAACGTCCCAATACAGCCAAGTCGAAAAAAAACTGGAGTGAGGCCTCTTGCAGATGTACAGTTTGACAATGTGAATCATATGCCAGAGCACATTGGGGTGTCCCTACCTGGGCGATGTGAAGATGTTGGCTGCAAGGGCAAGTCCCGATGGATTTGCACTGAAAGTAAATGCCTTCAGAAAAATTGCAACTGTTTTAAGAACTTCCACAAAAAATGATTTGGAATGAACACAGTTTTTTTATATTTGATTTTATGTAATCATTGTTCTTTCGTTTTTCAATAAATATCATAATATGTTCCATCGACTACTGATGTCTACAATTGTGAACTTTTTTTTTTTCGTACAACTAGGGGTGTCAATTCCAAAAAACATTTTTTCACGAATATCATATTTGGGCAATATATGACCAAAATATAATTTTTATCTCCTGAAACAAAAACTCGTGAGTCAAAGGGTTGATAGACGGAGAGCTGGCTACGTAAATAAAAATGATAAGGTGTAAGAGAAATTTTCACATAAGAACCTTCCTTACTGGCTGACAAGTGTGTAGTTCTGCGGGCAGAAGTCCGTCCTTGGGGTAGTGAGGAGCGGGGGCGGACGGTCAAAGATTCTTCCAGAGGGCCGCCGGGCACTCAGATAACTCCAAACACTTCATAAGCCTGGTAGCTCATGTGGATGACCGCTCGCTTACAAAGTATAAGGCCCAAGTTCGATCCCGTGCTGAGTCACGCAATTTCTTTTTATTGGCTATTACACTTGAATCGACCACAAAACTTCTACAAGTAACCAAAATGCCGGCTGAACATTTCTTCAAACCTATTTTTTGACGTACTTTTTCCAGAAAATAGCTCAAATTTGTCTAAAGAAAGTATTATGCGTAAATTTCAATTGTTTTATTACGAACAAATTACTCTTATGACCGAATCGCAGGAAGGGATATATAGCTTTGTTTGACTTGAAATAATTTATTTTTACCTATCGAAAAACATCACCAGGCGACTTCCTATTGCGTCTTCACGAGGGCGTACGGGGGTGTACGGGGGTTTTCCCCATTTTATCCTTGAAATACCCAATGAAATGCATTGTAAATAATCAATTACGAGATGTACCATACTCAATAGATAATAATAGTATATTATGCAACGATCATGTAATGCTAGCTATTAATACACGAGCACCAGGTAGTAACGAGTGTGCGAGTGTATTGATAGCCATTACATGATAGTAAAATAAACTATTTTTTCTACGACCAATAAATAATAAAATAAAAACAAGAATTTCCGGTGTTGAACAAGATAATTCTTCACTGCTCGACATACTTAAGGACTTTCGACGCGTTGTGATTGAATGCCAATTAAAAGTGAATGTCAAACAAGTACGTAGAAACATACCACTTGATTATCCCCAAGTACGTGTTTCTAGAGTCCGAAAACTCGTTTCATAATGAAAAGTACGTGTTTTTACCAATAATAATAAAAATGATGATAATGAGTTTATTCGCATAAAAGGAAAAAGAAAAACAGATATAATTGAAAGTATAACGAATAAACATAGGAAAGCCACAGAAGTGTATAACAGTTTTAATTGTTATACTACTTGTGCATGACTATGTTATTTCGGCTATGCTACATGGAGATAAATTATGATGATTTGAAAATGAAAATTTTAAGTTATGGGTAGAGTGTGACATAATATTTAACATGAACAATTCAGAAATACAACAGAGAATGGATGACAACACGTCAAGAGAAACCAATCAGTTATTTTCAAATATAACCGTTAATTTTAAAGAAAAACCCTATGCTAAGTATAGTGTATAAATAAAATTTCTCATGTTAAAAAAATAGTAAAAGAATGAATGTAGAAGCAATACGCTGGCAAATAAACATGAATGGGTCAGAGAAGTGTGCATATCAATTTATCAGTTGATGTACCACTTGTGCGTGACCGTTCATGCTATTTGAATCTTCATAAGCTGGGAAAATGTTAAAAAGGGTATATATCACAATAACATCAGTATTCGTTATAATATATTTTTCCAGTCCCAGGAAAATATTTACGCAATTTTCAATTGAAAATGTTTTAATCTTCAACTTGAATTCCCTATATATTATTTCGAACAATGGAAGCTAGTGACTGTTTCATCTTTCAGTCCTAGATTATTGAAAAAATGCTTGTAACATCTCGTAGTCTATTTTGGACATTGGCATATAGGCTGTCGAAATCGATATTGCATCGACAAAAAATCTACCATTAGGTAGAATTTCATCGTGTTTTCGTGATTGCAAGTCTCATGACTTTCGAAATGGTAACACGGTAACATGATTTAAAAATGTGATCATTGGAATTGGATTATGATACAACAAACATGTGGATGGTGAGTACAAACAAGGTGAAATAACAAATTGTAGCTGGGTACAACAGTAAATGGAAGAGGTTTTGGTCTACAATGCATTTCTACTACTGAATCTATGTAAATGTTCTTAAGTATGTAAGATGTTCTATCTTCGGTAAAGAACATCTTCAATTTCATCCTGCACTTGTACACAATACCGACAATTTCAGAAATATACCTAAATTATAAGCGACTCATTCTTCCAAAAATCTAGTCGTAATAGGACGAGCAAGTCGAACCGACACTCTAAGCAGACCCCTGAGAAAATGCCCAAGAAAAAGTGAAATACACCCTAATCATTAATAATTACTCCATTAATTCAATATAAAAATTTGCCAAACAAGAATTCATAATAAAACAATGAAAAATAAAGCATTCAAAAATTAATCTTTTTTACCATTATTCCGTATATAAAAATATTTCAGAAATTATTGGCAACATTTGAAAAAATACCACTAGCAAGTAAATCATGAATCTAATAACACAGTCGAAACTATATTTATACCCCTAAAACCTAGTACTCAAATAATAAAAAAAAACATTTTTTGTAATCATTATGAAAAAGTATACATTGGTATAACGTCACAATATTTATAGACATCAGTTGAAATTTTTGTGATAATTGCTGATTTTATTATTTGTTTAATCTATCGATGATGTTAATGGCCTCATTTTTGGTACATGCCTATGCATTTTTGGCAGAGGGTAAAATATTGGTGCAATGGAATTTTTTATCACTTAATATTTCGCAGGTTATTTCATCTATATGTTTTTTATTTTTCCAGAATGATATCATTTTATTAGCTTCCTTTTGAAAGGTTGAAGTGGGATCTCTCTTCAATGGTTTATAGTATTCTTGGTCGAAAAGGGAAACATTCTCAATTGAATATTGAATAGGAAGATTTTTCTGTGAATTGAAAAATACACGATAAAAATGAAGTTATTTTTTGTGAATGTCTAACAGAAAACAACTACTTCCATGCTGGATATTGAATTACATCTGATAGATATTCTGAAAGGACCCAAACTCAAAAGAAAAAATCAGAAATTGAAAATAAGCATTTTTATTCAGATAGTTATTTGATTTTCTATTCCAGTCTTGATTAGGAACTCATATAAGGCAAAGAAGAATGTTTTCCAAAAGAGAGTACTTACCAGAAATCATTTGTAACAATGACGCAAGAGCGGCATGGCATTCACTAGGTCTTCAATACATTTTTGTCGACGAAAATATATTTTACGCTTCCACGATCATCAGGAAGACCGGAAGAAATGAGAAACACATTTTCCAGAAGCAATCTTACTTTGCAAAGATGGAAGAAAGTCAGAAACATTTCCTTGGAGAGGCACTTTGGAATTAGTGTTTTTCTAACATTAAAACCTGTCGTGGGGTATGATAGATTGATTTGTTTGTAAATATGAACAGGATGTTCATAAAATCAGATGTGGAATCATCTGCGACTGAAAGATAAATTATCTTCCATCGTTCAGGATAACCTCTTGGGGGGTATTCATGTTGAAATGGAAAACATCCTCAATTGATTTTATGAATATCCTGTTCATATTTTCAAACAAATCATTCTTGATCATTTACCAAAATGTCACTTATCTCTTTGTATTCAGCTTTGTATATGATTACTGTTAGTTAGCACTATTGACTAAACAAATGTTTGGACGTTTTTTAAATTTTTTTCACATTCACTGTTTTTTAGTTCTATACTTCTTGTTTATGAAATTAGCTATAATATTAGTGGATTGAGTTCTGTAAATGTTACGTTGGTCTTCATTGAATTCTTCAAATAAATCTTCTATCTATCATACCTATATTTTGAATTTGTTTTACCATTGTCGAAATACTTCCAATACTCGGTTATGCCTGTTTGAAATAGGTGAAAACATGCACAAAAACCAAAAGTTTTTTTTATACTTCAGATTATTATCTGCTTTTTATGCAATATTGTGAATTTGACGTTAGAAAGTACATTATTTTTCCGAGGGTTTGCCGAAATATGTAATAAAATTAACTTTATATTTTCCATTGTCGTAGTTTTGTAACCCCAATTGGAAGAAAATCATATAATAAAGTGTATTTTATTCACCAAAATAAAAATATTCAATGCAGAACACATAAAAACTTTTCAACAAAAAATTAAACCCACGAAAAAATTAACTGGAAATCAAAAAATTCTTAGTCTTGATAATATTTGGGCTCCTAACTAATGTGAGTATAGTCCATCCAATATCAATTGCAGAAGCTGTTTCTATAGGGAGCAAATGAAAACTCACTTCGCTAACACGAGCGTATATGCGGAGAAACGGAACGAAAAATAATCTGTATTACTCGTAGACATTTTCCGTCGGCAAACGGTACATCAAACGAGCCGATAGTCAACGTGGACTCGAGTGACGGCTGTCTGTTGTACAACCGATTCGTCTGGGCCAATCAAGTCGGACATTAATGCTGGCAGGTGTGTCAGGAGGTCATAAATCACGCGTTATATTTGTGTTTTGATAGCTCTGAAAGATTAAAAACCAGTAGCGTCTATGGTCTTGGTGTGTGCCGATGGAAATACGTTTTAGGATATAGTAATAACCTACATCAAACAATGAAAGAAATTATTTTTCTTTCTTAATGTATTTGCATAAATAAAAGCTTGTCTTTAATTTTTTTTCATTTTTCATTATTTATGAAGTATTTTTAAAATCTAAAATATCAGTTATCTCCTCCACTGCTACTCACACGATTTCGCCGCAAGACTTTTTTATGCTTCTGCAATCGATATTGGGAAAACTATAACTGATTTTGTGTCGGCGGCAAACAAACAATCAACGAAGATCCTTAAATTTCTTTAACCCTTTGGGGACTACTGGTTATTAGTGAAAACCACATTACTACTATCCACCCTATTATTTTCTTACGGGTTTTACGTGGAAACCACGGTGTTTGATGTATTGCCTACGCATCATTATCACTCTACTTGTCGATTGCAACGATTTTCACTCTACTTGTCGATTGCAACGATTTTTGGTCGCCTTCAATGACATTTATGATGCCAAATTAATAGCGTTTCGACCATTCAGTTCCTAGTTACCAAGTCCTTCAGGATAATCCTGCATATCCTGTATATTTTTTGTTATTTAAGCCGCATTTTGATATTTTTTGTTTATTTAAGTCTCATTTCAACTAAAAGTTATATTAATAAACACATTTCTATGAAAAATATCTCATTTTCTTTGACTTTCACCATTTTCGAATTAATTTTGGCCTCAAAGAGTTAAATAAATTATCAAAAGGTGGCCGTGCATCCCGCTGCCATCATTTTACGCTTTACATAATTCAGTTGCTGGTTTGTTTGGCTCCGACTCAAAATTGGTTACTTACATCAGTTTAGGAGCTCAGTTTTTATTGAGACTAAGGAAGTTTATTTTAGTTTTTGCTATTCAGTTTTTTTGTCGGTTTCATTTTTTGTTAAAAAATTTAAATTTTTTAATTTTATGTGTCTAAAATCTACTAATTGCTACCTACTCAATTTGGATTACATTTGAAATACTTACCTACCCACCAACTATTAACTGTTATATAATATAACTAGCTGGTACCAGCGACTTCGTCCGCTTTGAATTTTGTTTTTTTTGGGACAACTACTACAAATTCACTCACCCCTTTAAGGATGGAAGATTAAAAAATATTGAAACACGTATTTCTTCATTTGCAACAAAAACCTCAAGTACCAATTTTTATGACCCCTACTTAAAAACTAACGGAACCCCTATACAAACTATCACCCCCCATTTCAGCCCTTTAGTGGTTGAATTTCTAAAAACACCGAAATGCATATTCCTTCTATTTGTAACAAAGTCTTCTAATACCAATTTATATGACCCCAACTTGAAAACTAACGGAATTCCTATACAAACTTCCAATTCCAATTAACCCTCTCTCACCCCTTTAGGGGTTAATTTCCAAGAACGCCGAAACACTCATTTTTTATTTGTAAAAAAGACCCCCAGAAACCAATTTTCATGATCTCAACTTCAAAACTAACTATACAGACTTTCAACTCCCATTTTACCCATTTAGGGTTGAATTTTCGAAACCCCTGAAACACATTTATCTTCATTTGTCCCAAGAGCCCAAATACTAATTTTCATGACTCGAATTTCAAAACCGACTTTGCTTCCATTTTCACCCCCTTCTCAACCACCTTTTCACCCCTTTAGAAATGGAATATAAATAAATGTGCGGTAACAATTTTTGTTCTTAGGACCAGTGGTTTGGTCTGGGCGTTGATCGTGAATCAGTCAATCAGTGAGTCAGTTGGTCAGGACATGTAATTATATATGTACATATTACCCCAAACACGAGAGAGTTGCTGTGAACCGTTGGGGAGATCCCTCGACTGTCTACATCATCAATGTTTCATTATGATGTAGTGTCATCAGAATTACATATGTGTCCAAGTTTCAACAAAATCGGTTCACAGGTGTAAAATCAATGAATCATCCCTATTTTTCTATCCTTGAGGGTATAATTTTCTTCTCAAATTCCAATGGGACCAACTTCAGAGCACACCCTATACAATAAAAGAATAATCATCCAAATCGGATAACTCAGAACAAAGTTATGCGTGGTAGAATCGCTTGAGAAGTAAACATTCAGTGGGTGAACCAACAAACATCCCCCATTTTCCTACCCTTAGGAGTGGAATTTTTTATCAAATCCAAATGGGACCATTCGAAGTTACCCTATTAATTAAAAAAAAATCATCGCAATCGCACTACTCTGTAAAAAGTTATGCTGGTCATACATAGAAAATCTCCTCGTTTTTTATTAGTCGGTTAAAAAATTATAAAAAAATATTTCAAAAACAAGCTTCTATTTATTCAAATGCACTAAAAAAAAATATTTTTTTCATTGTTTGATCTAGGTTATTCTGTGAGTAACAGATTCAAAATCTTGATAATTTTTATTTTTAACTTTTCAGTTCTGTTTTTATTAACAACTAATAAAAACTTGTTTTTAATTTTTTTTTTCGTTTATTAATTTTTATTTTTCAGTATACCAAGACCAGATACCAATTTTGAATAGAATCGGACCATGATCACAAAAACTGTCCGCCATATTGGAGCAGCCATTTTGCTTTTTTTTCTAACAAGAAAGTCATAATGCATTGTCACCGGAATTATGTACACCTGCCAAATTTCATATCAATCGGACGATTAGAAGTGGGTCAAATTTAACTTGCAAGATTTGATTGGAGACAGACACACAGACATACATACATACAGACACCGGGACAGGTGAAACTAAATAAAAGCTTGTAAAAAATAAGGACTACCAAGAACATTTTTCACACTGATGGGATTTGTTACACTCGCCTAAGACAAACTGCCACACCTGGTGTGAAAAGTGCTACTTTCAGCACTAGTCACACAATAACAATATACTATTTCAGTTACAATTCATCCGAAAAAATCATATCGATCGTATAGAATTATTTCCACATGAACGAACATGCCTCTGATTCGACTGAGAACGATATCACTCTATAGTTTCAAGAACAATTTCTTCCCAAACCTTCACTCAGAGCGTGCAACTAGGAGGAAAATCGCTAAAAATCACTATTTACGGTGAAATCCTAACAAGATCTCGCGCTTGGATTGTCACAAAGCTCAAGTAAATTGCCTGTAATTGGTTATTAAACCACCGTGCACTGATATTCGCCGGATTACAATGCCTCCTTGATTTTCTTTCTTTGTTTCAGATTCCAGACCGAATCTGACATTTAGTTCCTGTTACTCTCGAAGAATATTAAATATAAAATCCGGAATTACGTGAAACCGTACGCTTGCTTCGTTTTTAATGGAACCTTAATGCGAAAGGAAATCCAATAAAGATGGAATCTTAGATATCGTGAAATCTGCGAAGGAGATATTTTTTTCTCGATTATGGTGTAGATTTGAAAGAGATCTACAGTAAATTGTGGAATGATGGCTCAAGATTTGATATTTTCATTGGAAAATAGAAGTGGGAAGAGCGGACTAAAATCGTGATTGGTTTCAAATATAGTAATACTAGTCATCAAGAATTAGTAGTTGAATCTATAGTATTTAAATAATATAATAAAGTTATGTTTTTCTAGGAATATCCGAAGATCTGCTCGTTGAATTAGCATAATCAAGGAAAACAGTTGCTTGTAGACGCCTTTTTTGTCTGCACTGTTTTTTCATTGACTTGTACTAAAATGAATTAATTTCAGCGGTGTTTCAAGTGAAATTTCAAACACAAATGTTTCCACCACCTAAGTTTTGGGCAGGATTAATAGTTGAATAGTAGTAGTTCTATATTCATACTACTAACTATGATTCGATATAAGACATAATTGATTCATGGAACGTGTATATTCATTTATTTATTTAGGGGGTAATACATCCAAATGGATTATAAATCACTACTGGAGTATATAAATATTCAAATAATAAAAATTATTAAATAATAAAATGGTGATCCCAGTACATCATAGGTAATAATGTGATATTGATAATGAATAATGTGGCCATTTGACAAAATAATAGTAATAATGTATGAAGTGATATATGTGGCATGTGAACAGAAAGGACAGGAAGAATGATAGATTCTCAATTTCTCAGTTTGGAATACTTCTGAAAAGAAGGTTTTGTATTGTCGAATAGTTAGGTGAAGATGTCTGCACATGTTCAATAAACTGATGAAATGATGGTATGTGTTGGGTACATTTATATAAAAGGTAATGTTTGACCTCTTCGTACGTAAAAATGGATTGAAAAGAGGAACGAAAGGTCTATAAGGCTATTTATGAGTTTATAGACAAATACCTATTAGAACCGAGATCTGCCTGCGCTTCCTCAGAGAAACAAAACTGAATTCCTCTAGTAGTAGTTGGTGGCTATAGTAATTTTCTGGGTAGGTGTTATGTTTCTTGAAATATATGAATTTTAAAAGTTCATCTTGAATTTTTTCTAGATAGTCAATGTACTTCTCTTGTGAGGGATTCCAAACCGAACCACAATATTCCAGCTTAGTTCTAACTAGTGAAAAGTAAATAGTACGCAACGCGTCTATAGAACTGAATTCTTCACAATTACGAATAACAAAGCCTAGGAGGCGGGCTGAATTGGTCGATAGATATTCAATGTGTGCTGCAAAAGTTAGCTTGCTATCAAATAAGATTCCAAGATTTTTACATTCAAATATGCGATTGATAAATATGTTACTAATCGTATAGTTGAACTTCACCGGTGAAAAAGTCCTGTTATAAATAATGATTTTGCATTTATTCATATTAATGGTAGGTTGTTATAGGTACACCAATCTGATAAGTTGTTGAGATCGTTTTGTAGGGCTATTGAATCCGAGATATTGTTTATTATTTTATACATCTTGAGATCATCAGCAAATAGTAGCGAGTCTGAGTTTATAGAATCGCCGAAGTCATTTATGAAGAGCACCAAAAACTGTGGGCCTGAATTGGACCCTTGTGGTATACCGGAGGTTGCGGTCAAGCTGAAACTTCTTTCAACTCCGTATTCGACATACAATATTCTGTTCCAAAGATACGATTTGAGGAGATTCTGTAGTTTTCTGCAGAATCCGAAGTAGTTAAGATTGTTCAGAAGGTGTTGATGTGAAACTTGATAATGTATGAGGCTAATCCCCCCACATAATCTGCATTACAGGGATTCTCTTCGTATACTTATAGTGTGCAGGTGTTTTCGCAGGTGTCCAGTTTATAAGCCGGTTATTGTACGTTGTGTCTTCGTCCTTCGATTTGCTCCAACTATATTTGGGGTATTTCTTATTCACTAAATAGTGGATAAGAAAAAACACCACATCGCACCCCGGCGATAATAACAACGCAACTCAAAAACCTCATTTTACAGTACACCAAAAGTGAAGTTCACTTACATTGTGGATTCAAAGTTCAAATAGTTCAGAAAGGACAATTAGCGGAATATATACTCTTTATTAGTCAGAATTGAGTTACTTACTTATTTAAATGATTTAATTTCAATTTGCTGTTTAGAATTTGGGGCTTTGGTGTATAATGCCATTTTATAAGAATAACAGTGGTTAAAAATATGAAAAGAATATTTGAAAACATGTTTGTTCTTTGTAAAATTCGATTATATTTTGGGTTGCCCCACTCGCCTGATTTCAGGTGACCTGCTCAGAGGAAAACTTCGGCAATTGCCGAATGCAATGAACATTTAACTCGACATTTGAATAAGGTAGAATGATGAACTGTGTGGTAAATGTATAAATTGCAGGCTGCCTGAGATATATATTCAATTTGAAAGTGAAGAAAACATTTAACCTTGTTATATCCAAACTGATGATAAAGTCAGAACTAGTTGACTTCATACTCTGCTTTGGGGCACTCATCATAATTATCACTGGTTAGAAACAAACGACACCACCACCACACATTCGCAATTGCATAATGTTTTGAAAAATCACGGCTGTTGTTTCTATATATATTTACTTTGAAAAACCTCGAATTAAAATACTTATGACGTTTTCCAAAATAATCTTTTTATTATTATGACATCTCTGACGATTCATCAAAAACAGTAATGAATAAAACCATATACAGAGGAAGTAAAATATAAGAATAATAGTCGCAACATTCTCCCCCCGCAAAATTACTGAACAACAAATCGTTTTGGTGGTTTCACCACTCGTCCTCTTCTAGTCGTATATTCCCCTTTCTCTTCTCGAACCTCTACTACGTTTCCATTTCCTTGGTTTTCTGCACACTTTCGCTGTTTCTCTTCTTCAATACCCTCATTTCGGTAAGTTCGACCTTTTTCGTGTTCATCATGCATACTCTTCGAAGATTTTATTGTGTCTTCAATTTCCTCGGGTAAATCGCTGAAAGGGTCGTACAAGCTCACCCGATTTTGTTTTTACTCTTGCTACTCTTGATACTCCATCTCTTCCGGGATAAATTTCTAATATCTTCCCCATCTTCCAATCGGTACGTTTTATATTATCTTCCCCAATTAGTACAATTTCGCCTATCACTAATCCGCGTGGCTTTCTTTGACCAGAGTTGACCAGTTCTGCAAAATATTCCTTTCTGAATCGTGTTCTTAGAACGTCTCGAAGATCCTGTATATATTTGTGTCTCTTAATTAAGCTGTTCCTATCTATTTCGTCCAACTCCGGTATGTCACTGTTGTTGATATCACTAATGAACATAGAAGGGCTCAAAGGAGTCAGATATTTTTCATCGTCAGAAGAATAAGTTAAGGGTCTACTGTTCATCACAGCTTCACAGTCACATAAAAGTGTTAATAGTTCTTCGTAATTGATTGATGATCTTCCCAAATTTCTTCTCAGGAGATTTTTGATAATTCGAACTATGCGTTCCCACCATCCTCCCCACCAAGCAGCTGTTGGTGCATTGAAAATCCATTTTATTTTATGAACAGAGGAATATTCTCTCCGTGCTGAAAATCTCCTCAAAGCTGATAAAAATGCTTCAGTTGAAAGAGAATTTACTAATTCCAAGTGGACGCCTCTATAAACTGCGCACGTAAATAAAACAATCCAAGCTTTCGATTTATCTTTGAGATATAGCGGCCCAGCTAAGTCTATACCCACAACATTGAAAGCTGTTTCACACGTTATTCTCTCTCTAGGTAAAGGTGCAAAAGGTGTTTCTAAAGGTTTACTATCATACCTCTTACATACAGAACATTTTGAAATGACTTGCCTCACAGTTTTTCTGCTTTTAGAATCCAGAATTTTTCCCTGAGTATACCCAACAATGTTTGGACTCCTGTGTGACAATTGAGTATATGATATTCCTCTATGAGCCTATTTACTAATATATGCTTGCTAGGAAGTAAAATTGGATACTTGAAATTATCTGCAAAATCTCCCAAAACTAGCCTTGACTTTATCCTCCATAGTTTCTTTTCATCTTGGATTATTTCCAGATTCAAATTGACCTCTTTTCCAAAAGCTTCTTCTTGTATCATTCTCAATAATCTGGTTTCTGCTTCACTTACTTCTTCGTATGTAATTTCACCAGATTTTCTTGAATGTCCTCGCTTACAGTTGGATGAAAATCTCAAAATCCATGCAATCATTCTCAAAACTTTTGTGTATTTCGAAAAGTATTGAAAATGTTCAGTTGAAAATTCTATTTTAAAAATAAGGGTGAGTGTTGATTTCATTTTCTCTGCATTCACCTCTTCCGGACAAAGAATTTTATTATGTGGCCATTCTTCGCAATTATTTCTCAACCATGTTGGACCAAACCACCACTTACTTTCCAACAAAGTTCTGGCATTACATCCTCTTGATGCCAAGTCTGCGGGGTTCATTTTTCCTGGGACATGATACCAATCATAAATATTTGTATTCAATCTTATTTCTTTCACCCTGTTTTCAACAAATGTTTTCCATTGTCCTTTCGTTCGTATCCAAGTTAAAACCACCATTGAATCACTCCAAAAATAAGTTTTGATATCACTGAATGAAAGTTCTCAGAAATATACAACTTGCATAGGCTGATTTACTTGCATCGCAAAATACGTGTATCGTTGAATCTAATGAATCCTCCAAATTTGAATGATTACGAAGTGTTCTTGGAATTCTGCAATATGTCAATAAATCCAATTGTTCAACCCAGAATTGAATTTTTTTGCCAATATCGTGTGGTAATTCTTGATCCCACCCAATTCCCAATTTCCAAGTTTCTTGTAATAATAATTTGGGAATCAATAACACGGGACACAAGAAACCGATGGCATCAAAAATCTTTTGAGCAACTGAAAGCAAACTTCGCTTTGTTAATATAATATCTGAGTTTGTCATGCCATGTATATCACAAAATAATGTATCTTCCTGTACATTCCAAAGTAAACCTAGTACGCCAACTACGTTCACTTGATCAGAGGTAACTTTAGGTTTTCGTGAATTGTATATCCATCCCCGTAAATTGAACTTTGCTGACGACATAAGAAGTGTAGATTCTTCAATGAATTTTTCGCATTCCAATTCATTTCTCACACTTAAAACGCAATTATCCACGTAAAATGAGTTTTTCAATTTTTCTGCCGTCTCTTTGAATGGTATTTTTGCATTATCCAAATGATAACCTATAGTAGCTGATAAAATAAATGGACTGGATTTAACACCGAACACGACTCTGCAATGTTTATATGTTTTAGGTTCACGTTGTGAATAGTTTTTCCACCACAAAAACCGTAAATAATCCCTATCCTCGGGAAAAACGCTTATCTGTAGGAATGCTTTTTCAATATCGGATGTTATTCCTATGGAGTTTATGCGCATATTAATAATCAATGATGGTATCAATTCAAGGAAATTCGGTCCTTTTTCCAAACAGTTGTTCAAAGAATTTCCATTTTTGTCCCTAGCAGATGCGTCAAAAACTGGACGTATTTTAGTAGTTAAACTAGATTCTTTGATAACTGCGTGATGGGCAAATAATGTACAAACGAATCCTGATTTAAAGGTACTTTGTCTGTAATCTCCTCAATAATTCCCAATTTTTCCCACTCATTGAATACCTTTGAATAATCATCAAATTTGTTCAAATTTATCAATCTTTTTGTATTGGACTCCAATCTACTGAAAGCTACTTCTTTATTACTTAAAATATCCAAGTGATCTTCCGTCCATGGTAATCCAATTTCATATCTCTTTTCTTCATTAATTGTTACCGTTTCATAAAAATGAGTCAATGCTTGCTCTTCGAGAATATCATTTGTTTTCACTTGTGCTGCATCTTTTATACCCAATAATTCTAATTCCCATGAATCAGGTATCGAAAAATCGGAAAACCCAGAAAATACAACCTTATTACGATACTTGAGTCGTATTCTCCTATGAGTGTCCAACCCAAATACGTTTCAACAGCTACAAGATTATCACCAAGGTAATGTTTCTACCAGTTAATAAATGACCGAAAATATCCGCTCCCAATAATACTTCGATTTCATATGGAGCATTCCTTATATCTGTGTCATTGATTTGGATATTCATTTGTTTCAAATAGTCTATACAAGCTGAATCATTGATACGAGGAAGATAATTGCAAATTTTATCTTGATTCAACATATTCAGTTTCAATTCATAGGTATTATCGACATTCTTTATTGTAACTTCAAATATTTTATGAATTTGTGGCTGCGATTGACACCCACCAAAAACACCCTGTATAATAGTTTCATCGTCAATTTTTCTCAATTTCATTTCTTCTGCTCTTTTTGATAAGATATAAGATCTTTGAGAACCCGAATCCAATAATGCTCTAACTGTTCTTTCTTTTCCTTCAAAATGAATCTTCACAATAACTGTTTGTAATAATATTGTAGTAGATAAGCTACTGGTCAAACTATTTTCAACTGATTTATTTTCGTCATCTTTTTTCCCTTTTTTAAACATTATTTTGAAATATTATTTTCAAATGTTCTGATTGTTTTATTTCTTTCATCGAGAGATAGTTTTTGAGCTTTGAGACAGTCTTGACTCAAATGGGATTTTTCGCAGAAGAGACAATATGGAATTTTCTTACCAACTTTTCCTTCGTCTTTTGAACTTGCCGAGTATAATGCTGCCGCTGTATATAGTTCATTGTCACCTCTGTTGTCTCGTGGCTGTGTTATCCATTTTTTCTTGATTGATTCATTGCAGAAACCGGATTGTGCCAAACTTATTCGTTTTTCCGATTCCACTTCGCCTCGTAAAAAATCTAATAAAAATGACAAAGTATCAGAACCAGATATATTTTTATCAGCATTCCCTGATTCTTCATTATTGAGATTATTATTCGTTTTATTTGTACTTCGATATCTTTCCCACGCTTTCAATGTATCGTTTGGTAATGCAGACTCTACTAAAGGAAATAACATCGCCGCATATTTTTCTTTCGTTACCCCTAGAGTTTCCAATGCCCTTAATTGTGTTTCAAGTTCATCATAAAGATTGGAAAGTCACATACCTGTATTATCTATTGCCTGTTTGAGGACTAAACTTAATAATTCTCTCACATAGACCTCGATAAGGAATTCATCTTTTGCAAACCTGGCCTTCAACTGGTCAATAGCCGCTATGTAATTTAATCCCGATGGAGGGAAACTTTCGACCAATTCTCTCGCTGCTGAATCTACCTCCGTTGCCTGCAGTAGGTACTGGAATTTATCTTCGGGCTCGATTTCTTCATCATCGTGGATTTTCCGGAACTGTCCCCAAAATCCGATCCAATTTTTGACATTCCCGTCAAATTTCTTGAGTTCGATTTTTGGCAAACGAAAACTCTTCTTGTTTTTCCCGCTGCTCCTCCAGTCCTGGGAACTTGCTTGGTCTTCTCCCGATGTGATCTCCAACTGAACTTCGCATTTGGATCTTTGCCTAATGAGCTCTTCTCGATAAAATTCTATTTTGGTAAATTCCTCTTCTAGATCGACTTCCTCGATTTCGCTGGCTAGGAGCATACCTCTGATGTTTTCATCTGCTGAGAATAATCGGTTACCCTTGTCTTCTAGTTGCCTTGAAAGGGATAACACGTCTTCTTTGGTTCGTTCTTTCTCAGTGAGTTTTTTGTCAATTTCCGCAGAAGTCCTCATGGAGTGTTTTCTTATTATTTCTCGTTCTCTTTTATAACTTTCCATTATCACGGTCGCCAAATATTATTTCTATATATATATTTACTTTGAAAAACCTCGAATTGAAATACTTATGACGTTTTCCAAAATAATCTTTTTTATTATTATTTTGACATCTTTGACGATACATCAAAAACAGTAATAAATAAAACAATATACAGAGGAAGTAAAATATGAGAATAATAGTCGCAACAACGGCCATTGTGATGATTCAGACATCGGATGTTGCCAAGCCAGATTCTCGAATGCACGGTTCACGGACAAAAGTTTTTTAGATTCTACTAGTGTTTTCTGATTGGCTGGCAAATGAAAGATCGTAATTAGCAACCAATCAGAAAACAGTACTTGATGTGCAGGAGAATTAATATGTCTTTGTCTTTTGTGGGCTCTTACAAACAACCAATCACTGTGCGGGTGTTTTCGTACTAGTTATCTGATGAACGCCCGCACTCCGGAATCCAACCAGAATTGAAATTCACTACTTCATTCATGAATGCGACGACTGATTCATCCTGTCTTCTTCTCTTCAAAATACGCACGGAACAGATCGATGTTAAGATTTAAGAGCCAGCAAAAGAAAATAATGTTCAAATTAATTCTCCTGCACATCGCGTACTGTTTTCTGATTGGTTAATAATTACGATCTTCTATTCACCAGCCAATCATAATTCACTAGTAGAATCTAACAAACTTTCGTTCGTAAACCGCGCATGCGAGAATCTTGCTTGGCAACAGTGTTCAGTTCTGAATCATTTCAATGGCCGTGATTTTTCAAAACAATATGCAATTGCGAATGTTTCCCTTTTCAATATTGTTTGGGTCATTTGTTTCTTACCAGTGACAATTATGATAAGTGCCTCAAAGCAGAATATGAGGTCAACTAGTACTGACTTTATATAACAAGGTTAGATGTTTTCTTTACTTTGAAATTGAATATCTATCTCAGGCAACCTGCAATGTATACATTTACCACACAGTTCAACATTCTACGTTATTCAAATGTCGAGTTAAATGTTTATTGCATTCGGCAATTGTCAAAGCTTTCCTCTGAGTGGGTCACCTGAAATTAGGCTTTAACAACTGTAATTCGTTATAATTCGTGTGCAAGAGGTTAGATTACACCCTGTATATTTTTTTAATTTCTCGGAATATTAACATAGAAATGATATCGAAAACTTAAGGCAGGTTTATAACACCTTTTTTAAATTTGTTCATAGTAGTAATAATGAAAATCTTTACATGCTGCCAAAAAGACAGTCGGCTCATTTACTATTACTCAATCTGAACAATCCAGTGTACTCATGAAGAGGGTAAAAAAAAGCATGGAAGATAAACAAACCATTCCCGATAACATCGAAGTCACACAACTCCAACAATGTTCGTACGATGCAAACGCAGAAATTTGAATTAAATATTATGTGAGTCAATACTTTATATATAACAGTTATTTTTATATGGTGTTAAATAACGTGTTTTATTTCGAACTCGATATTTTTTATTATTTTAGTGCATACATTTTAATATTGTATTGAGTAAGATATGTCTTCAACCCCATTTTTTTTATTTCAGTGTTTTTAACCTAAAGATGACAAAAACTATGTCGAAACGTCGTTTGAAGGAATTATACGAAATGACTGATGAGACCTCTATCCCGAGAGATTGAAGAAAATTTATATATATATATATATATATATATATATATATATTATATATATATATATATATATATATATATATATATATATATATATACAGTGCTCGTCTAAAGTCCGTTCCCCCCCTACTAAATTTTGAACCACCTGGTATATCGCAACGAAATTTGAAGGGCTCACATAGGAGATAAAAACCTACGTTTTTCATGGAAAAATCACAGCTAAAACTTTCAAAATGGCGGCTGAGCGCCATCTTCAATAATTATTTTAAATAGAACACCCCGTATTATCCCATTTTTGAAATCTGCTCATGATTCTCGACAGTTTTTTCTGATACACTTTACTCCTAAATTCAATTGTTTTCGAAGTATTAACGTTTGAAAAGTGACATTCCGGTTTAAAATGAAGTATGGATTTTGGTCTCTTCCGGTAGAACATTCTGCTAACTAAACGTTGTTATTAATTTGTAGTCAAATCTCCTAATGAATTCGACTAATAAAAGGCGAAAAGAGAGTTTATTAAGGATAAACACTACCGCTTACCAGAAAATCTCGAAGCCTACGAATGTGTTCTGTAAATTCATAATCAAAACAAATTAGTTAGTTGAAAAATTATTATTTATTTTTGAATAACACTTTTATTCAACCCCAACAAATATTTCATCAAGTGTTCAATGGCTCCCTCCTACATCTTGACGATAAAGTGCCCTATTATAAATAGCATTTCTCACGTTGATGAAAGTCTGTTCACATTTTTTACATGTATCTATTATTCTGTGTTCCAACTCTCCTATTGTTTGGCATTCAGTGGCGTACATTTTTGACTTCAGACACTCCAAATGAAGAAAATCCCGAGGTGTAAGATACGGAGATCTTGGTGGCCATTCTGTACTTCTCCTGCGACCTATCCATTGCCCAGGAAAGTTTGTATCGGGGAACTCTCTAGCCATGCGATCGAAATGGGGAGGTGCCCCATCCTGCTGGAATATGATTTCACGATTTTCAAACTTTTCCTGATTGTTTAATACAATTTGTCTTATTTGAGGTTCAATTTCAGTTTGTAAAAGATTTCAGTATTGAACTCCTGTGAGATTGCCTCTGATGAAAATCGGTCCAACCACGCAATTGCCCAAAATCCCCGCCCAAACATTCACCTTTTTAGGAAACTGGGTATGTCCCCCTCTAAAAATATGCGGATTAGTATCGCTCCAGTATCTTACATGTTGACTTTTCCATCAAGAAAAAACGTGCATTCGTCTGCGAAACATACACGTTTTAGGAAGCCCCCTTCTTCCCTCAATTGTTCTTGTTAACCACTCACAAAATACAACCCTCCGGTCTGGATCATCCTCCGTGAGAGCATGCAGGATTTTCATTTTATAGGGATGAAGCTTCTCTTTTTTTAGGACTCTTTGGACACTTTTTGAACTTACTCCACAGGATTCAGCAGACGTCGACTAAGTCGGATTGATTACCATTTCAGCAACAATGTCTACCTTTTTTTCTTCTGAAAGAGGCGGTCTTCCTGATCTTGGAGCATCTTTCAGCGTACCAGTTGCTTGGAGCTTATTTAAAAGTTTGCGTAAATATGACCTCAAAATAAGATTCTCAGGAAATCTATCATTAAACATACGGACTGCTAGATGATAATTTCTTCCAGCTTCTCCAAATATCAAAACTGCTTCAAATTTAGCGTCTGAACTGCGAGCCATGATCACACTTTTCATAAAAGGATTTAGGCGCTCAACGGACTATTTGACAGTTAGCAGTTCAGTTTGACAGTAAACAAGATGTTACCGCGACAACGATTTTTTCCAATGCAAACTTGATTTTTTTAATGATAATTGTGTTTTTGGTTGGGTTTGAAATGACCAAAATGTCACTTTTCGAACGTTAATATTTCGAAAACGATTGAATTTAGGAGTAGAATATATTGAAAAAAACTGTTGAGAATTATGAGCCAATTTCGAAAATGGAATTTTCAAATTTTATTGAAGATGACGCTCAGCCGCCATTTTAAAACTTTTAGCTGTGATTTTTTTAATGAGAAAGTAGGTTTTTATCTCCTATTCCAGTCCTCAAAATTTTGTTGCGATATACCAGGTGGTTCAAAGATTAGTAGGGGGGGAACGGACTTTAGACGAGCACTGTATAAACAATTTTATTTTTTGAACTTTTGTTTTCTAGTACCCTCAGTCGTGAACTTTCAATATATTTCACCTTCTTCTTTATAACAGTTCAGCATCCTCTCCTACCAGTACTTCGCCCCAAAAAAAATGTATGGCGGGCACGTCTGTAGCATTGTCAACATCGATAAAACAAGTTCCCGTATCCAATGTGCGTGAACTCATGATACGTTTTTGAAGGTGACACGGGCTCTTGGTCTATTACAAATATGGATTTACTCAGTCTTTCATTCAGATTTTTTTTCTATGTGAATATCGAAGTTGAGGTTTTTGTCGACAGATATTCCTAAAAATTTAATACTTTCACACGGCTCAATGTTACCAGATGACGTAGTTACCACAATATTGTATATTGAAAAGTAATATTGAATGTCTTTGAACTATTTAGCAGGAATTTGTTTGCAGAAAACCATTGAATTATTCGATTCATTAACGTATGGCTTTTTGTGGCCAGTTTCCCCCAGTTTTGTCATCGATTAGAATAGTGGTATCATGTACGAATGATGAGAAGAAAGTTTGGGGAAAATTGTAAATAAGATCATTAACATAAATGCAAAACAAGGCGCATCTCACTTTGCGCTCTTGCAATTCTATGTTTGCTCTTCATAACACCAAGTATATTGTGTAGTGAAGTTACTATGCCCATTTCACATTCATCCAGAGGAAACTATTATAATGAACGGCCTCGATTTGTTTTAGACAAATCAATGAATAAAATACTTTATGAGGAAACTGATACCTGACTGCTCGAGTGATAAACAAATTGAATTCAACTCTAAAATTGAATTCTTGTTGGATCTGAAAGCCGAAAAGATTCACCTAAGATTTCGATACCATTTCCACTTACCGGAATTAGCTACATCTTTAAATCTCGGGAAAGATGACTCCGAAGAGACGTTTCGACGACTTCAGGAACCGGGACTCACTAATTTGTATGATTAAGTATTTCAACCATAACTTTACACTAGGTATTTCCAGTTCTTTTCAGACAGATGTGCGCTTTTCACTCCAATAGAAACAAAACAGAGGTTTGAACTTACTAAAAGCAATTAATTTATTCATAAGCTCCATTGCAGGAACAATGAAGAATACCGTGAACTATTTCTTGACGATTATTGATACATAAAGCAATCGAATGAATATGATTCAATACTGATTTATTAGTTATAATGAATCCACAGAGATCGAATGGAATGTAACAATTATTTCTTGCAATCCCTCTCGAATGCCTGTTTGTCTAAAGACCAACCAAGCCGTACTGACTTGCAAAAACCATTTCCAAAACCCATAACACCATCGTGAACTCATCTTCTAATTCTGAACATTATCATTCTGTTATTAATTATTGATTCGGGTAGATGTTTTGATACTTCATTTGGAGTACTCCTACTCGTTCCTTTGTAGTTCCAAGGAAAGTTGGTGTTTTTCTTTCATGTGTATTAATTTCAACTTCAAATGATCGTTTTTGTGAATCTACAAGATCTGCTTCGGGCAGAGCCCAGGTAGAAATTGTGTCTTTTAGTGTTAAGATGCGATTCCTTTTTTTGGGTCCTCCGCAGATGGTATTGTTTTCATTACTTTTTATAGACCACGCCTTCAATTTCTGCGAATTAGCAACTGCGTCCTTTTTATACATTCTACAATATCTTGGTTTTTTCTACCAGTGAAATGGGAATGTTTTCCTCAACTCCATTGAAATTGTGGGTCATTTTCGCTTAAGAGACGCCTAACAATTTATACAATACCCTTCGGCTCTTTTCGATCAATTTTTCTGTATACTTTTGACAAAACTATGAATTCTTAGGTTAAGTTTGATTCAATGTTGACGTTCCTGAACGGTCCGAATGATTGTACAAGCGAAAAAATGTGTTGCCAACATATGAAAACAATTAGTTTAGCAATCCAGGATTAGTTTTTCATTGAAAATGCATAACGTTCTAATCCATAGTTAATTAATATTCCGAGTTTAGATAATCAACGGTTTAAACTCGTATTGAACAACCGGGCCTATGTGGCAAACAAATTGTTGTATTTTTTCCAAAACGTCGCTTGGGTTGTTGTCGCTTATGTACCCGAGATCGGCGAAGGCTTTTTGTAAATCTGCGCTTTGGCGAATCAATTTCTTGTAAAATGCCGGGTGGAATTCGCAACCAGTGAAGGCCTGCAGTTCTGGTAGAGCTTTGCTCACAATATTTCCCAATTCTTCGTACACTTTATTGACATCAATAATTCTTTGGCGGTTTCCAGTTCCAACTTCAGTCCAAATCCTCGATTAACTTGATAAATTTTCCATATTTCCTAACATTACAACAAGTATATCAGTATCTAAACACCTTATTAGAATTTTGCACGATGCTGCATGCATGGAAAATGATTTTTGTATCAGCCTTCTCGTGTGATGTGCAAGTAAATTCTTCGTCAATGGTTCTGTTTACTCTGCCAACATTTACTTTTAGACCAAAGCTGAAGCCTTTGAAAATGGTAAATAGTTAAAAGAAATAATAGTAGGATGAAACCCATTGGAGAAGGCAGAGAATATAACAAAAATGAAAGGAAAAATAATTTACGGGCGATCTGAGGTCGGGAAGTGGAAGTGGACCATGGCGAAGTTGTAGGTAATAAAAAGATTCACAACTTTTGTATTCACACTTTTTCACATAACCTCAAAATTTATGTGAAAAATTCAAATAACCAAGTTTTTGGTTTTACAAAAAAAAAATTTTTCACGAAATTTCGTGAAAACTCACCTTTTTATGTCCCAAATACACTGTGATTTTTTTTATTTAAAATATTAATTTTTTCATCTTATTTTGACTTAATATGGAAAAAGCACCCTAATTTTCAATCAAAAATTCTCCCGTCAAAATATCAGCTTTTCTAAAAAAGTCGGTGGGCTTTTCGTTCGTTGAAATCTCTTCTTTCTGATGGTATAAAAAATATACATTACTATGGTAAATGTTCTCAGAAAATGCAAAAAAACGAAAAAAATTCGAATCCGATTTTTTTTTTCATTATGTACAATTTTGAGCTATTTATTGAAATTTAGACTTCAATTACTCGAAAAACGTAAGATTCCATGTTACATTGATAAACAAAAAATTTGTAAATCGAAACATACTACTAAAATCAACAACCAAATAAGTTAATAAAGTTAATATTCAATAAGGCATCTACAATATTTTGAGAAAGTTGTTTGAGATAACTTATTTACCTGAGTGACCTACGGAAAATTTTAGCCCATCAAAAGGTATTTCATAGAGAAGTGGGGAAGGGGCTAGGAGGGTCTGGGCCTTACTACCAGTTATTTCTTTGCATTTTCTGAGAACATTTACCATAGTAATGTATATTTTTTCCACACTATCAGAAAGTAGAGATTCCGACAAACAAAAAGTTCACCGACTTTTTTAAAAAAGCTGATATTTTGACGGGAGAATTTTCGATTGAAAATTGGGGTGTTCTTTCGATATTGACTCAAATAAGGTGAAAAAATAATTATTTTAAATGAAAAAATCACAGTGTGTTGGGACCTGAAAAGGTAAGTTTTCACGAAATTTCTGTTATTTTTTTTTTGTAAATGATAAAAATAAAAAACCAAAAATTGGTTATTTGAATTTTTCACATACATTTTGAAATTATGTGGAAAAAGTAAAAGTAGATCTTTTTATTGCCTACAACTTTGCCCTTCAACTTTTTTCCATAGGACTTGTAGTTTTGTCAGAAATCGAGATAAACCGTTTTTAACCCTTAAAAACTCACCCCCTTCCACTTTATTTTATTTTTTCTTTCATTTTTGTTATATTCTCTTCCTTTTCCAATGGGTTTCATCCTACTATTCTTTTCTTTGGTTTAAAAAATTATCGCTCCTGGTCTATTTATACTGATACTTATAATTTAATTGGATGGTTTTAATGCCCAAGTAGGGCGCTAATTCATCATTAGCCCAATGATCAATAGGGAATTTTTACAGAAGCTTCATTAAATTTTATATTTCGTGATTCTTTTGAAAAATTAGTGTTGCATTTTTTATCAGATCCAGAAATGTTATAATCACGTTTTTCCGAGGTTTCCCGCAATGCATGCTCGAAATCCTTATTAGATGGCGTAAAATATTTTTCAAAAATCATCGCGATGTTTTGTGCATTAAATTTTACAATGCTTGGTAATAATTTTTTTTGAAATATTTCCGAATGTCAAGGAAACGTCCTCCATTAAATGCAGGAAGAAGAAGCCATCAATTGAAACAAAATCAGTATATGCAGGCGGTTCGTTATTGATTGAAATTTCTAAAGTTTTCATTAAAGCAGATTTGTCCGTTTTGCAGTGTGACCCATCTAAATGACACCATGCAAATGATATTGGAGTCAACGGATATGACAAAACTTTTTCAAGGTAAATGCTCTGTTTGACTGAAAAAGTAAGAAGCCTACCGAAAACATCGCGTTGCATCCGTACTTCTCGAATTTTACCATTTACATTAACTTGTTTTTTTTTAACGAATCTGTTAATGTTACAACTTTGTTTGTTACAATTCTCGCCTCAAATCGTGTATCTCTTTATTTCACAATAAAAAAAGCTTTTCCTAATTAATCGCCGTCATTTTCGACATTTAACAAACATTTTGTTGCTGCTTCTGATGCAGTTCGGCCAGTACAGATATTGAATGAGAAATTTGGATTGAGACTACGATCAAAAAGATTCATATGTTGCTTCATGGCATGTCAAATTTTCAAGCTGTGCTAATACAAAAATAAAATTCGCAAATAGTTCATTAAATAATAATATAAGGCCGAGCGCGCGCGCTAAATTATTATTTCTTTTTTTGCTGACTGACAGGCGTTGTCCCACAAAATCGTTGACGGACCATTTTGTTTGTAGTTGATATAATAATTCATACCCTCACAAAAGTTTTGAGGTGTGGTAAACAAATTGCATAGTATTTATTTTTTTGTCCATACATTGGGGCCGACTGACCAGCTCCGTCCACAAATTCTGCCGACTGACTGTCATATCTTTCATTTATATGCAATAAACAATTTGTATAACCATTTTCAGCCTCAACACCTGTTAACAGTTCCGCTTGACTGACCGCAGTATGTTTCTGAGACATTTTTTGGCTCTGGCTCTTGGACTATTGGGAAACATGAACATATTTCCAAAAAATTCGGATTATCTGAATAATATGTAAAGACCCCATGATGAACTGTTATTTCAATCAATCAAATCACATACTATCATACTTTGGATGGTATATCGATCTGCTCGATTATTGAAGATTTTTCTTTCGTTTTTGCAATTGCCATTATAGGTTTTGATACAATGTAGTCTTGAAATGTTTCACCCACCTCGGTTCGAAACTATAAAATAATTTTCAAAGATTAAACTCACCAATTGTATACTGAAATACAATCAGAAAATATGAATTGTCCATACCCAGTCAATATATCCCTGAATTTATAGTAGGTTGAATATTATTTCTGCACGTTGAATTCAAATAATAATTGCAAAACTATCTACTTCAAAAAAATTCTACTCAAACTTCGCTATCTCAAACTTTTAGTGTAGCAGACTCATACTACGAACTCCTAGTCATTGATATTGTTGACTATTGATACCCATCTTGATTCATTGTAGCTGCTCTCGTAGAGAAAATGCTCGATGACATCGAAAAAAGGGTGTTCCAAAGGCAGGGTTCTATCGCCTTTGGTGTGGTCATTGACCGTGGATAATCTCATAGTTAAGATATGTGAATCTGGAAGTACGACTCGAGATATCGCCGATGACATTGCCATTACTATTAGGGCAAACATGACGGGATGATATCAAATCGCATGCAGACAACCCTAAACCTAATCAGAAGCTGTTTCGCAAAAGAGGATCTGAATGCAAATCCTAGCAAAACAGTGCTGGTTGTATCCAGTAGGAGGCGTAAGCATGAATTGAAATCCCCGACACAGAATAGAACTCAGCCAGTTTTTTCAAAAAAGTGAAATATTGGGGCGATTCAATCGACCAAAGACTAACATGGAACAGTTGAATCAATCTCATTTGTTCCAAGGCTAAAGCCGCAACCTAGACGTGCCGCAGAGTAATTGGCAAAGCATGGGGTTTGAAGCCAAAAATGATATATTGGTTATACCAAACGATCATCAAACCCATGGTCACCTATGCATCATTAGTATCGTGGCCAAAAATATAACAGTACTCGCAAAAATCAAGCTGCAAAAAGTGTAGCGGTTAGCCTATCTGGGAATAACAGGGCAATGTTCACATGCCCCACTGCAGCAGTGGATATAATGCTGAACCTTCCGTCACTGTATTTGTGTGTAATGAAGGAAGCGGCAATGAGTGCCTTTAGACTGCACCACATATCAAACTCGAGAGCTGGAAATCTGACTGGACACCTGAAGATTCTGGAAACTATTCCCCTAGAAGTACAAACCATCAGATATTATGCCAGCTAAGTACGACTTCGAAGTGCATTTTGAAGTGGTCATCAACAGCCGTCCAATATGTCCAACAAACGGGCCTCAACTAGAAAGAGATGCATCAGTTTGCTGATGAAGGAAAAATAGACGAAAGCGCTGGAGTGGCTTTCAAAACCCATAGGCGAAGCAAAAATTTCCAAGCAGAATTCCATGCTATAGAAATTTGCGCCTGAAAATGCTTTGGGAGAGGCTCCAGGGGGGCAAAAATCTGTATCCTATCAGATATCCAAGCCGCACTGAAAGCTCCAAAGTCTAGACTAACTTGAGACTGCAAACATTCTGAAACAACTGGCTACGAACAATCAGGTCACTCTGATGTGGGTGCCAGGTCACAAGATAATCAAATGCAATGACGAAGCAGATAGAAAGGGGCAAACACAAGTTTTTTTGTCCAGAACCCTTCTGTGGTCTCTCTTTAAATATTACATTGAGGGAGAGTTTCGGCGCTGGGAAGCTGACCAAATGAAAACCCACTGGAATAAAGTTCCAGGACAAAGACAAACGAGAAGGCTTCTGAGTCCGTCGCCAAGAAAATCTAACCAGCTTCTCGAGTTGAACAAAAAAGACTTGAAACTGGTAACCGGACTGCTTACCGGACAAACTCTCTAACAGAGCTAGCTACGAACAATCAGATCACTCTGATGTGGGTGCCAGGTCACAAGAGAATCAAATGCAATGAGGAAGCAGACAGACTTACTGAGAAAAGGGCAAACACAAGTTTTTTCGCCAGAATCCTCTCCAAATACCACATTAAGGGAGAGTTTTGGCGCTGGGAAGCTGACCAAATAAAAATAGGGTTCCAGGACAAAGACAAACGAAAAGGCTTCTGAGACCATCGGCAAGAAAAGCTAACCAGCTACTCGAGTTGGACAAGAAAGACTTGAAACTGGTTACAGGACTGCTTACCGGACAAACTCCCTAACAGAGCTGGCTATGAACAATCAGGTCACTCTGATGTGGGTGCTAGGTTACAAATGAATCAAAGGCAATGAGAAACAGGCATCCTTGACGCGGAAGGGGCAAACACACAATTTTCTGGTCCAGAACCTTCCTGAGGTCTCTCCAATGCCCATATTGAGGGAGAGCTTGGGCGCTGTGAAGCTGACCAAACAAAAACCCACTGGAATAAGGTAACAGGACAAAAACGAGCGAAAAGGCTCCTGAGCCCATCACTCAGGAAAGCTGAACAGTTCCTCGAGTTGAATAAGAATGACTTGAAACCTCAAATAAGTTGATAGACCAGTCAGTGAACTATGCCATTTCTGTGAGAACTTCGCGACTGCCAAGCGCTGTTCTGCAGAAGGCCAAAGTTCCTTGAAGGGGTTTCACTAACGCACTCAGACACCAGGAACTCAGCTACCAGGAAACGAATGAACTTCGCAAGGAGTCTCAGACTCCCAGGTATTGGATAGATGAAGGGTAATGTAAAAGATCTCATAGATCGAGGTGGAGAGGCTGACGGGTCATATCGACCCCTATTCAATCTACAATCTACCCATCCAGCTAGTTAAGCCAATTCGAATTCAATAATTCATGTTACTCTATTTTTGTAATTCGGCGTTCTCTCAGTTGAGAAAGATAGATGTAAGCTGGAATTTGCCATTAGAAATAATAATTGAAAAAATAGAAAAAAAAATTGGCAAGAGTATCTAATTAATGGATAGAGCTCACCAGATAAAACTATTCCTAGGGTCGGCAGCTGACACTAGCAACTAGTGACAATGAAATCTGTCATGAAAAACGTTATCAGCTTTCGCAAGGAGGAGTAGCAAAGCGATTTCCCTCATATTATTTTCAACCTATAAAAGAGCACTATTTCTGACACAATGATATATTTTATATAAAATTTTTCTTTTGATTGTTTTTTTCACCGAAGGTGCTGGGAAATTAAAAATTTTGGAAAGAGCATCAAGACTGGAAATTTCAGTGACTTTGTTTTCTCTCCATAATATTATATCTGATATCTCCATGATTATATCTTTGATAATAAGGTCAATTACTTGCTAGAGGTGAAGTGGTTGAGGAGGAATTGAATCCTCTAGAACGAACGATGGGAATATTTTCCGAATCACAATGAAAAGTTAAAAATCATGCTCTATTTGAATTTTGCACAAGAAAAAATCAATTCTTTTCGTTCCAAAAATGAATCGTTTTTGAATATCTACCAGTCTCAGTTTCGCGTTTCCTATAAAACTTCAATACAAAAATATTATTCCGTGAGAGGATACAGATTTCAAACTGACGGCTCTCTGCAATACGGAACAAAGTCCTAATTACCCCCAGGATGAATGGACGATTATTTACAAGTTCAGGGTGATAATTCACTGAATCTTAGAGTGAACAAACGACAACATACAAGACGAAGGCTGGTAGTTTGCGTGCACTCAGATGTTTGTTTTTGCTAGTTCGAACCTTGTGGAGCTTGTCACTTGTCTCCTACAGCTATCATTAGCATCATATCTATTCGTGTTGGTTGAAAGCGTTCGAGTCGTTGTACTCCTTTCTGTACGCCTTCTGTTCTGTTCATCCTCTACGGTGTAATTGATAGTGACCTGGTTATACGACGAAATATCATGGAGTAGGTCTTTACCGTAATACCATCTCGGAAACTAAGCGAGACAGAAAAATTATTATAATCAATTTGAAATTTGACTTCCAATTTTTTCCGTTTGTTTGGATGTCGGTCTGACTGTGCTATGTCGTTTTTTTGATAATGATGAAATTATAATTACGCAAAACTAGATCACGGTTTTTCGGGAATTGGTCCCGACAAAAAAAATCAGCTGTGGGACACCCCAGAACTTGACCGGCACGGCCTCGGGAGAATGGGGTTATTTCAAAATAAAACAATATCACATTTTTAGGGCTGTGCAAAGTTAATTTGATTGGTCAATTCAACAATCAATGTATCGGTTGATTGACCAAGTGAGATATTTGACCCCAGTCAATTAAGTTTGCCTGCGGAGAAAAATCAAACATGTTCAGCGTCAGACTGGGAAACGGTGGAAAGCTCCAACTGCAGACTCATTTTGATTCTTTCGTTGTGTTGACTCCTGCCGAATTTAGTTCTAATCCATCGGATATATTTGGAATAATTGAATGGCAAAGTTGTTTTTTTTTTACTGATGTCAATTTGAGAAATAATTCTGACTGTTCTGGATACAATTTTTCGAGAGCTTTCAAATGACATATTGCAAGTCAAGTTCCGTGCGTTATAGTTTCTGTCATTTTTAAATAGTGACATTTCCTCTGGACAGATGACAGCTATAAACTATCGATCGCATTCGAGAAGGGAATTGTATCTTCGTACCGAATTACAGCTCGATTGGTCAAGGGGTCCGGCAGTTATCGTGAAAGATTACAGACAGAAGGACAGACTTCACTCTGGAAATGTTCTCATTCCTCTCGGGGGACCTCAAAACGGATATTTACGTCGGTCGATATCTCGATTTTTTTTTTGCACTTGACTACTTGGGGGGGGTCGGTCAAGTTATAGTTATTTGTGTATAAAGTGCACAAAATGAGTGTTTTTACAAGTAACCCAATGAATAAAGACAACGAGAGACAGGGGTTACCTTACAAACGGTCCGGTAGTTCAAAATTTTTGGTATGTTGTCTAGGATGGTTATTAAGGGTTTAAAATGCAAAATGCACAATTTTCCCTCCCCCGCGCCCGCCGCCATATTGAAAAATACCGAAAAAAATCGGAACTTTCTTCAGATTTTTGCTTACATCTTCGTTTCGGTGTATTTTAGCTACAAAAAAGTTTCACTCAATGTTGTGGAAAAAGAAGTTCACTATTATTAGCGTGATTTTGTTTCTAGGACTGATAGTTACGGAGATATGCACTTTTGGAAAAAATCAAAAAAATCGCATTTTTTTTAAATTTGCCAAATTTCTAACGTTAGAACTCTGTCAATCAGTTATGGCCTATTCTAGGTGAACAAGTAGCAGAATGAAATTTGTAGGGGATTTAATCACCTACAAAATACTCACTTTTTTTCTTACCAACCCTATGTAGGGGGGTTAAACATAAAAGTTAAAACAACGGAATATTCCTTTTTTTTGGCTATTGTGACTCCACATTGTATGATAAAAAATTCACTAATTATTTTCCAGTTTTGGCTTGAATTTGGAGTTCATACCAATCCTACGTGAGTAACTTACATGTGACAGCGCAATGCTCATGAGGCAGGTACTATTTCACTTGAGTACCTACTGGTGAGAATGTTCAATTTCAAATAACCCACCAACACAGCAGATACATATTCTAAAGATTCATTCATTTGAAAGAAGTAAGAACAAGAGGCAGTAATAATCATACGAAAATCGGTACTAATTGAACTGAGAACTGAAAAGAAAACAAATTTACATGCGCTTCGCTCGTTTCATAGGAGGTGAAATAATGAAGTCATGGTCTTCTATTTCGACGAAAAGTGAAGTTACTAGATCGGCGTCGTCTTCGACGTCGACGATGAATTCATTTCTGTTGTCACATTCTTGGCCAACACATAATTTGCAAAGGGCAGAACACTTTAGGCCCGCCTTTCTACAGCCACACTCCCCCATAGAGCCAGTTGTGCATCTGCATGAGATGGCCTTGAGCAGGTTTGGGGGAGCAGCGTGTCTACTCATCCTGATGGGCCTCAGTCTTCCAGCTTTTCTACACCAGCCCCACTCGATAGGGTCTTCGACAATCCCCATCCACTCCATGACCTGGTGGTATGTCCTCAGGAAGTGGAAATGTGCTGCGTCAGTGGTCGGAGGTAGTTTAGCCAGATTGAGCTTGGTACTTGTCTCTGCTACAGCGAAGGGAGCTCAACGTCTGTTCTCTACTGCCACCATACAGGGATACCGAGATATTCTCCCCTGCTGCTGAAATTTGGATGCAGGGTCCCCGAACGTCTCCGGCTGCTCCAGCAATGATGGGTCTTTCCTAAAAAGTTGACAGAATTTATTCTTGCAAAACCCAAAAATAGGGGGGAGGCGGAGTAGATTGCGTCTGGATGTTTCCCTCTTGCTGGTTTTTTGAGGTGGACATTGTTTACCGCAGGTGTTGTGCCAGTAAGCAGGACAAGTAGGTCAATGTCTTCCCCGACAATGATGACGGCGTCATACGGGGGGGAGAGGCATTTAGCTGTGGCAACTGTCAACCTGTCAGCATCTTCGGAAGCTTGGTCTGTGGCTATGTTTGACGCTTGCATTTCACTGGAGGGCAGCTTCGCGAATCGGTCCTTGTTGTAGCCATAAAAAATCACCCCATTACATCCAATCCAATCCAAAAGTATTTATTGTTATTATTTACACATTTGTCTTACATAACTAAACTAACTACTATTTACATTATGTACATTCCATTTTCCGGTTCCTCCTTCGGGTGGTGGGTGGGAAGGGTGGGAAGAAAATAATGGCTTTTGTTTGGGGACTGTCTCCTTGCCCTCCTGATGGGGCGAAGGGACAGCCCCTGTTGGTGTTAACATGTGCCTTACGATTTCGTTTGCGTTGTTATGTTTTGGTTGGTTAAGAATTTCTAGACGCCTCCTGCCTAGGCTTATGCGTTTTTCGCCTTTCTTTTTTGTCTGAGAATTGAAAACTAGGTATTAGATAAAAGTATTGGTAATTATGCTTTATTTAATCTGGAAAAAAATAGTAAAACCAGCTAATGAAAATGATGTTTAAAAGGTATTACCCAGTTGGGTTATTTACTGTTATTTGTTTCGTTCGAATGTAAAACTGATTCCTATTCTAACTCCCTGTAGAGTTCTAAGTTTTGATAGATAACACCATGCTTCCTTCTTTGGTCGGCTCGTACATTAGTGATTGCTGCTGTGAGCGGACTCTTAGGGATATGGTATCTATAAAATTTGTCTGATATTTTCATTATGAAATCTTCTAGCTTTTCAACGTTTGCTATCTCACGCAGATCATCCAGCCGGATGTATCTGTTACTTTTTGTAACAATACGGAGTGCTTTGTTTTGCAACCTTTCCAGTCTCGACATCTGCGTTTTGGAAAGGCTACAAAATACCGGGCAAGCGTATGTTATCGCTGGTCTAATGATTTGCTTGTATATACGAAGCTTATTATCAAGTGACAGGCTGGAATTACGTGCAATGAGGGGATATGTTCGCTTTATTGCGGCCGCTCCCCTCTGTAATGCCAGCCCTATATGCTTGTGCAAGCTCATACGCTTGTCCAGCTGCACCCCCAGGTATCGCACTGAGGGCTTCTCCGTCACTTTACTTTCTCCAATCCTCAGCTTTCCGAGGATCTTCACATTAGTGAGTTTCCTCGTGAAGTTGATGACCTCTGTTTTCTCTGGGTTAAGCTTAATCTTGTTCTTCCCCATATATGGCATGACCAACCGATCCAGATGAATCTGGAGCTGTTTAGCAGCCACTTCGCTCTGGAACGAGTGGGCATATATCGCGGTATCGTCCGCGAACATTGCCGTACTCGTCCGAGCGAAGGTCGGAAAGTCATATGTATACAAGGAATACAAGATTGGTGACAAGGAGGACCCCTGTGGGACCCCTGCTCCAACTGTATACTCTGGCGAGATAGTTCCATTGACATTAACCCTAAAAGTCCGCCCAGTCAGGTACGAATCTAGGATTTTTATTAAGTATAAAGGCATGCCTGCCTCTGCCATTTTAATGATAAGCCCTTCAATCCAGACCGTATCAAATGCTTTCTTTGTATCTAACAGAACCATAACTGTGTTGTGGTCCCTGTGGAATGCTTCCTTCACCCCGTGAACAACCTGGGCTACTTGCGAGGTAGTTGAATGACCTCTCCTGAACCCGAATTGTTCAGGCGGGATGATTTTCCGCCTTTCCTCAAAGCTCACAACACGACTCAGAAGAATCTTGTCTACTACCTTGGCCACCACGCTAAGAAGCGAAATAGGCCTATAGCTGTCGATGCTGTTCTTACTTTTTTCTGGTTTCAACAGGGGAACGATTTCTGCTTTCTTCAGACAGTCTGGGTAGTACTGCCATTTTATGATCGCGTTGATTATGTAGATCAACTGGACTACTGACTTTCGCGGGAGATTCTTAAGCAGGACGGCGTCCAACTTGTCAAGGCCCGGTGCCTTGTTCCTCGGCAACTTATTGATCACCCCCAGAACTTCTTCGTAACTTGTAAGTACTTTTTGTAGTTCTGAGGGTATCAACATTGCCGGGGGGGTTTCTCTGATGTTGCTTGCGGCATTTGTTATTCTGATATGCTCGTCTGTGCTATCGGCATCTATGACGTAGACGCTACTGAAGTATTCTCCGAACAGTTCAGCCTTCTCCAATGGTTCTATCGCCGAACGCCCAGGGCCACCCACCATGGCGAGAATCGGTTCTCTTTTCCTTTGGAAGCCTTTCGCCGTGTCCCATAGTGAATGATCCCGAACGTTAAGATTCTCAAGCTTGAGATTCCACCTGTTGTTTATATGTTCGTTTATGAGCTGGCTTACTTCACCTCCCAACCTCAGGAAGTGTTCCTTATGGCGTGGGTTCCTAGAGGTTTGCCATTTCTTTCTCTCCGAGTTCTTTAGTTTGATGAGCTCTCTTATGTTTGGTGGAATAACAAGCTTGTCACGCCTTACGACTATCTTTTTGGTTGTTTTCTCCCTAGCAATCTGGAGTATCTTGATGAATTTATTAGTTTCATATTCTATTTCATCTTTTGTAATATTGTTATTTATGAATGTGATATTGTTCAAAATTTCCCTATACCTCCTCCAGTTGCAACTATAATAGTCGTATCTGGTTTTTGGTATCTTGGGATACAGTTTCTGGTTTAGGATGAATGTGACCGGCACATGATCGGATGTTAGTTCGTGCACTGCCGTCAATTCACCTATTCCTCTAACATTCTTTTGTACAACCAAATCGATAGTCGTCGACGACATACCATTGAATGGGTAGTGTGTATTATCTCTGCTTCTTTCCACTATTACTTCATTGTTCGTGGAATAATTCAGTAGCGTTACACCGTTGGCACTCGCTTTTGTCGGCCCACCGTTCCACTCCGAGTGTCTCGCGTTCAAGTCACCAGCCAGCATCACCTTATTGGCAGTACTAAACAGACTGTCTAAATCTTGCGACGTAAACCTATTCCCCGGCGCATTGTATACCGCAAAAATAGCTGTACCATCGCTCATTTTAATGCCTACATGTTCTATGTTAGCATTGCGTCTGTCAATTTCTATGAAAGGTATCTCATTTCTAATTAGTATCGCAACACCTCCTGCGGCTCTATTCCCTCCCAACCTGTCGGCCCTGATAGTTGTGAACCCTCTGAGTTTTAAGTTGTGCTCCTGTCGGAGTTTAGTCTCGGACAGAAGCATCATATCAATAGAATGTTCTTGAATGAAGTTCCTGAGAAGCGCAAACTTCCCAGCAACTCCATTCGCATTGAACATACATGCCTTTATACCTTTCTCAATAGCCGCCATCGAATAGCATATAGTGTGTGGCTATATCAACCCTATTCTCTTGAGGAGTGTCTCGCAAAATTACCAATAACTTACTAAGTTTCTGTTCCACTTTTTTCAAGTCTTCTAAGGAGGCTATTTCTCTCGAGATTCCTAGTAAATTACTCGCCATATGATTCTGGGATTGGGGAGGGGGGGTTTGTTGGGAACCATCCGTTTCCTGCGTCCTTCTGGGCTGGATGTTTTCGCCTTGATGAGGTACCGCCAGCGGTGATCTGGCGTACCTTCTTCTCGGCTCTCTCTGTTCGCGTTCGTCTTGGGGTTGGGCCTGTGCTTCTGTTGCTGGACGTCTGCCTGTTTGGGATAGCACCAGAAATTCTCTGGCGTATCCTCTTCTCGGCTCGTTGTACTCTTGCTGGGGCAATGATGACGGCGTCATACGTGGGGGAGAGGCATTTAGCTGTGGCAACTATCAACCTGTCAGCATCTTCGGAAGCTTGGTCTGTGGCTATGTTTGACGCTTGCATTTCACTGGAGGGCAGCTTCGCGAATCGGTCCTTGTTGTAGCCATCAAAAATCACCCTCTCACATCGATTCCATAGTGACGTTCAACGAACTTCACGTAATTCCGGCAAATCCCTCCAACGGTCGAGCTTCTATTCCATACAACCTTGTGAAGAAGGTACCCACCATCAATAACGACCATAGAACGTTGTTCCAACTGTTTTGTTTACTCCCCACTCTGTAGAGTTGGTTGAGAAAAATGTACATGCATTTTTTAGGTAAAATGATTCCCTACAAATTTTATTTTGATATTTGTTTTTCTAGAATAGGCCATAACTGAATTACAGCGTTCTAAAGTTAGAAGTTTGACAAATTTCCGGAAAATGCGATATTTTTTTATTTTTTTTGAAAAGTGCATATATCCGTAACTATCAGTCCTAGGAACAGAATTCAGACGTAAATCATAGGAAATTTCATTCTTCACGACTTTGAATCGAACTTTTCTGTAGCTAGAATACACCGAAACGAAGATATAAGCGAAAATCTGAAGGAAGTTCCGATTTTTTTCGGTTTTTTCAATATAGCATCGGGCGCGGAGGGGAAAGAATTGTGCATTTTGCATTTTAAACACTCAATAACCATCCTTGACAACATTATTGAAAAAAATCAGAACTACCAGATCGTTTGTAAGATAAGACCCCCTTATTTACTGGATCAAAGCTTTTATGTAAAGTATGTATATATTAGTTCAAATCTTGCAAGTGAAGTTTGACCCACTTCTGATGGTTCGATTAACGTGAAATTTGGCAGGTGTTCATAAATCCGCTGACAATAGATTATGGAATTTTTGCTAGAGAAGAAACGAAATGGCGGCTCCAATCTGGCAGACGAGTTTTGTGATTATGGTTCGATTCTATTCAAAATTGGTATGTGGCTGTATTCGGGAACAGAGATCACGAATTTTTTGTCAAAACTCATAAATTCAAGATGGTGGCTTCAATATGGCGACGAGTCTTGTTATTATGGCCCGATTCCTCACAAAATGGGTGTGAGGGAGTTTTTAGGGTCGAACATATTGATGTTTTTGACGAAATTCATGAATTCGAAGTGGCTGCTCCCAAATGGCGACGTGTTTTGTTATTATAGCTCGATTACATTCAAAATTGGAATGTGGAGGTTTTCGGGAACAGAGATCAAGAAGTTTTTGTCCAACTTCATAAATTCAAGATGGCGGCTACAATATGGCGACGAGTTTTGTGGTTATAGCACGATTCCAATGAAAAGTGGTATGTGGGTGTTTTTGGGGTCGAAGATCATGATTTTAAAATACGAGAATTTAAGACGGCAACGAGTTTTGTGATTATATCCCGATCTCATTCAAATTGGTGTGTGGGGGTTTTGGGGGTCGGAAATCATGATGTTTTTGTTGAAATTCATGAATTCAAGATAGCAGTTCTAGATGGCGACGTTATTGGCCCGATTCTATTCAAAATTAGTATTGGATTTTCGTGGAGTCGGAGATTATCAGATTTTCTTGGAATTCAATAAGATGACAGATTTTATGAATAACTAAAGAGAATTGAATGAAAATTATCAACGACAATATTTTTGAGACAAGCTTTTATACAAATGCACTTGAAAGGAAAACATAATTCCTTCAATTGTTTGACCTAGATTATTTTGTGAGTAGCAGATTCAAAAGCTTGCTGCGAATATAAAATAGGTATTCTTGCGCGGCAAGATTTTGAATCCGTTACTCACAGAATAACCTAGGTCAACCAATTAATAATTTTTTTTTCCTTCTGGTGCATTTGTATAAAAGCTTGACTTGAGTTTCTTATTTATTATTTCTATTGTAATTAAATGATCGTTGCATACACTTTTTTTCTACCACAAATAAATTATAAAATAAAAACAAGAATTTCTGGTGGCGTACAAGATAGTTCTCCATTGCTCGACATACGTTTAGGTACTTTCGACGCGTTGTGATTGAATATCAATTAAAATTAAATGTCAAGCAAGTATGTAGAAACATATCACTTGATTACTCCCAAGTACTGTTTCTATAGGCCGAAAATTCGTTTCAAAATCTGTTTAAAAAATCCGTGTTAAAATGTGCAATATTAATAATTAATTTCAAATAAGATGGATGTTGATTATGGTAGTGGCAGCGATACCACATCGGATATATACGATGTAGCAAATCTAACGTGTTACCGGCCAAATCCAAGTTAGTATATGAGGAAACATATGACCAATTTATTGAATGGTGCGACAAGAAACATGTAAAAAAGGTGTCTGAATATGTGCGTATGTGCTTATTTTGTGGAAAAAAAATTATAACACCCTACTATGGAGTATTCACTCAATGTACATCGAATGTACATCGAATGTTAAAAAAAATAATGACATAAGAAAGTTTTCAAAATTGGTTCCGCTCATTAACAACAAAAGCGTCGGATAACGAAGAAATGAATCTACGCACGACTAGCCAGTAGCCGCCATCTTCTTTAACAAATTAAGAAAAGCCTTCAGAAATAGTCATAGATAATGCAAGTTATCTCAGCACTGTAATTAATAGAGCCTCAACAACACCGAAGGAGGCTGATATCCAAGAATGTTATCGTACAATTGTTGGATTTAGTAGCATAGTAAATGTGACTGTGCTTCCAGCTGAATTAATAAATTATATATTTATTTGTAGGAGTAGACCACCACCTATATATGGAGCTGATACTCTTACAGAAAAATATAGGCATCAAGTCTTTCATCGTATCACTGCATGTTCTCTACAATTGAACATATTTGGGGATTGAAAAAAATTATAGGAATAATGTGGGTAGGGATGGCACGTCAGCTGAAAAATCACTGGCTATATGGAAAGAAGCTTTAGACAAAGCTACACCTGATGTGCTGAAACTATTCGACAAACCGAACAAAAAATAAAATTATACTGAGATAAAGAAATTGGGTTTGATAGGTAAGATGTTCGGCCCCTTATAATAAATTTTAGTTCCGATGATGATTATGGTGACAATGATGATGATGATAATGGGTCGTTATTATAAAAAATGGAAGTAAATGAATTTAAATAAAATATGTTTTTCTCATCATTATTAGAGTAATATAATACTATAGAGTGCCACTCTTATTGTATTTCAACTAAGTAAGATAGTAGAATAGGTTAATAGCTTTCATTGATATCCGAGATATTCAGTAAATATTCCTTTTTTCAGGGTAGTACTGTTGGTTTTAGAATATCTATTCAGAAATTGATGAGATTTGGCATAGTATCAGATTATGATGAAGATCCAATTGAATTTTTGAAGAGCTACAGAAAACCATTAAAAATATATTGGCATTCATAATTTCATACATTCAATATTCAGCATTATGAGAAATCGCAGGTCTCATTGAAGTATCGTTCAGATTTCAATAAAAAAGAGGGAAGGGGAAAATATTATGTGAAAAATATTAAAGATCTTCGAACGAATGGCTTGAACGAATGGCATATGATAGTAGTACATTACAATGAAACTGTGATTTTGCACCGGGCGCAATATTAAATATACGAAATAAGAAATGCCAATATATGTTCACTGGTCCTCTATAGCTCTTCAAAAATGTAATTGGATCATAACCAACTTCTTCTACTATATGTTCTTGAGGGCTCCAGCAAAGTGGTCCCCATGAGGTGAATTCTAGTGCATGAGATCTAACAAAACTCATTTTGCATATATCGGAAAATTAAAAAAAAATCTTCATCACTTAACGTAGAGGAGGAAAATAACGTAGACTAGGGAAATATTGTTTTCAATATAGTTCTACTGATTTCAACACTCACTGTTCAATAGAACAAAAATTTTTAGAAAATTCAAAATATTGCACATTGGCAAGGAACTGCCAAATTATCATACTCCCAATGGGAAACACTATTTTCGCAGAAAGATGTTGGGTTTGCCCATGGTTTCGATATTTGGTGCAAGGTCCAAAGACACCTGCTCCAGTTCCCATTCAAGGGAAAATTTTGGATAGAATTCATTACTCTTCTGGATAAGTTGTTTTCTCTCAAAGCTGAAATTTTTTATGATTTTTTCATTTAGTTGATATGTGACTTTGCGGCTTCCTATGGTCCCTTATATCTCTTGGACGGTTCGACGTAGAACAATGGAAAAAAAAGGTATTGTATGATATCACCGATACTACTTTCTGAAATAAAAGACATTGTGATTGCCCGATAGATATAAAAATTTCAAATATCATGGGGAGTCATGTGGCACATCGTTGGAAGGATAGTTCAATTCTCTTTCCAACCATATAATTGTTTTTATCATTTAGTTTTTTTTTTTTCACAATGTGCATTTGAAATGTCAACATAAGTTTCAT